>BRYF01000015.1:14270000-14272500 GCA_030159135.1 Actinidia polygama | reverse complement strand
CACAAGTAGTTTCACTAGGTTCCAAACACACCCTTAATTTCTGAAAACTAAGTTTTTCTGGGTTTTTTTTATTTAAAAAATAGGAATAATATTCGTAGCATATTCTTTTTTTTGTTGTACATCATTATATTATTAGATTATTTACAAGTCCAATCTCTGCTCCCTAAAGTGGTATGCATCAAGAGACAGAATGATGAGCTGTAAGCATGTGGATTATCGTCAACTATTTTATTGAATAATTTGAAATCTTTATATTTAAAGTTCATTTCTTTCATTCAAACAATACGATTCAATTGATGTCAGTAGTAGCTACGTGATGACATTTTAAAATTTAAACGGTTTGTATTATTGAACATTTTTTTTTTTGGTGAATTACCATATATATATATTATAAAATATAATTTATTTTGAATCTCAAATTTATCTCCCGCTATCTACGGTTATCATCCATTTGAGTTAATCCAATGATACTATTTTTTTTTCTCCCCAAACTATAAAGGGAAGTGATTTTTATATGTCCATTTTCTTAATTGCATATTTTTTTATATTAATTAAAATTAATTTATTCAATGGTTGTAATAAAAATATTTGAGTAAAAATAAATATTTAAATAATTTATCATAATTAGAACAAATATATATAAAATTCTAACGAGTATTCTAAGAGGTAGTCTTTTTTTTTTTTTACATAGTGTCCGTAAGCTTATGCAATTACTAATTTATAATATAAATTATAATTCATTTTAAATCTCAAATCTATCTGCCGCTGTCTACGATTGAAATTCATTTGAATTAAACCAACTATTGAGATAGATTTTTTACCAAAACTATCACTTTCTTCTTCTTAAAAGTGTGAACCCTCATATGTTCTTATCTAACGGATAAAATTTTTTAAATCTGAATATATTTTTTACTCATTAAATTATTTTTTAATCAAATTCACACACAAAAAAATACAAAATATCTCTTTCTTTTTCTTCATTTCTCTCAACTAGCATAGCCTAGGTAATCAATCAAAGCATGGGTAATCATTCATAAAAAAAAAAGTAGTTTGCTGCCTTGACCGAGAAAGTGGTAAATGAATTGTGCCCACATTAAATATTTGTCAGTTCTGGTTTAATCATCAACTTGTAGATAAGAAGATAGGGACGTTCTTTAGGAAGCACATGGGTCAGGGACAGCACCTCAAGGGACAGTCATCGACTTTTAAATAGTTTTAATTTAAAAATATTACAATATGCATCTTATAAAAAAATATTATTTATACTCATTGTGTAATTAAAATTATATTATGTCATTATTTTTGGCTGATCAAATAGGTTATTGTGTAGGTTAATTAGATTAAAATATAAGTTAATCACAAATTTTTATAAAATTATTTTTTAATTTATAATATAGCCACAAATTTTTATAAAAATTTTATGATTATATCCATAAAAATTCATAAAAGAACAATAAATATTCATAAAAAATTACCAAACATACCAATACAATTAATAAAAAAATCACTTATTAAAAAATATCTCATAAACAATGACTACAAAAATTTATAACAAAATCACTGTAGCTCATAACCAAACAAATATGATTCATAAAAGCAAGTTTAACTAGTATATCAAGTTGTCATTATTAGCTATTATTTTATTTAAATGTTCAGATTAAAAGTTTCGCATCTAATAACTATTAAATTGTGTACTAAGGATACACTCCAAAAAGTGCCTCCTTTTTAATTTTGCCCACAAGTTTTAAAATGGACATGGCTTCTTAATAAATTTTGAATTTTGAATTTTACCTTATGGGTTTACGTCAAAGTTATGTCGTCATCGAAATCGTCCAACTTTTGTAGAGATAATTGAGAAAATTAGTTGTGAAAAGAATTAGATTGATTAGATATCTATAAACATGTAACTGAATTACATTTGTCTTAAAATAAATAGACGGCTAACAAATGAATGGTCTATTAAAAAACGCTATGATACTTTGTCTACAAATATTCGATCAACCTATTTTTTTTATTGATGATATTATGAGTAGTGTCGATAACTTAAACGGTTTGGATCACCGAAATACATAACGAGTGATCCCCAAATTATCAAACTTCATGGTAAAATTTAAAATTTGAACTTTAGAGAAACTAGGTCGTTTTCAAATATGTTTCAATCTTGTCCTTGCTCCTCTCCCTCTTGCTCTCTTCCTCCTCCTCTCTCTCTCTCTTTCTTTTTTTGTCAATTACTTAATTGTCAGAAAGCTATACTCGGAATAACTCCAAGCAGTCATAATTAGTGTTGTTATCTTGCAAGCTCAGCCAAATAGTATCAAGTTATAAAAAATTGATTGTCGACAACTACATTTTTCTGCGTTCGATTTCCATTCTCCCCTCAACTCCACACAATTTTTGACTCCACACCCTTTATATTAGCTGGTCAAGCGTTCCACTTAAGTAAAAAGTTCTCTAGATGGGACGAGTTGTTATTAGCTTGACTGCTTTAGGAGACACGAGC
>BRYF01000015.1:14215000-14220000 GCA_030159135.1 Actinidia polygama | reverse complement strand
TTAAAGCAACTTTTCATATTAGTAAGAGAAAAATAATCAATAGGTATAACTTTTTTTGCAAAATTACTATTAAATTCTATAAAATTTTAATTTGAAAAATTATTTCCATTTTCAATAATTTGGTAAGTTCAAATTATCATAATAGTGTATCTATTTCAATTTTTCCCTTTGCATTAAAATATAATTATACTTTTGTATCTAATTTTCATTCACATAAAACTCTTTTTTTTTTTTACAATTAAACATATTTTTTCATTTTAAGAATAAACATTCTATTCTTATTTTAATTTATCTAAATTAATTTTTTAAGACAAACGATATTGTTTTACTTATTTATAAATTTATTATCTATAAATAAACATGATTCTATTTTTATTATATTTTTGAAATTATAAATGGCATTAATTATAATTTTCATAATTCTAAAAAAATGATTTTAACAAAGTTAATATAGGTTATATAAGATAATTCTTGGTTTAACAATAATGAGAAAAAGTAAATTTTGCTAATTTTTTACAAAAACAACAATAACATGATTTTAAAGAGTTTTGCGAGGGACAATGCATTTTATACAATATATTGGCAGTTTATACTCACATGAGATGAGTAAATGTACTATAAATAATGTAATGTTTCTAACTCTTATTATTATTATTAAATCCATAAACTGAAAACTAGATATAAATGTGCAAAATGCTTTGTCCAATCACATCAGGCACCCAATTTTTTTGAATATTAAAGTAAGTTCGTGAATCACGATGCTTGATCAAATAATGGCTAGTACTAGTTATTTAGTATAAATAGAGCAATGGGTGATTGTAGTTTTAAGCAGTAAATCCAGCTATAACCATGGCTGTCAATAGAGCTCTTCTCGTCTTGTTTTGCTTCCTCGCCATATCTAACACAGAAGCAACTTTCAAAAAATATCCCCCACTCGGTAGAAGCAGCTTCCCTAAAGACTTTGTCTTTGGAGCAGGTTCAGCTGCTTATCAGGTACATTATTCTAGATTCATATGTTTTGAGATTTTATTAAATATTGTATAACTGTTAAAATATTATGCTAAATGTATTTAAATATTTCAGAATAGATAATCCGTGACCCAGTATTTCTAAATAGTTTAGCCAAGTTGGAGAAAAAAAACTATTTTATTATATGGCGAGATATAATGCTATTTTTTTACCTTTTGTCCATGTTGTTCCAATAGTGCGAAGACATTTTTCTAGTTGTTAAATCACAATTTTTACTTTTTATCACAACCATTTTAGGTGATAAGGTAAAAATGAATTATAATTAATCTGTTACCATATTAGATTCCATGGTTTGGCTAAAGATTTTTCAAGTCATTGGAGACACAAAAACAAAAAATTAATCTAGACAAGGGAATGGCCAACTCTATATGAAATTTTGACCACTTTATATCTCATTTCTCTTACCTTTTTACTTATTTTGTTACCTCAGTTTGAAGGAGGAGCATTTATTGATGGCAAAGGAGAAAGTATCTGGGATACCTTCACTCACCAACATCCAGGTTTCTCTCTCTCTCTCTAGCCAAACAGCGTCAGAGAAGCACTGGTTGCATGCCCTTTTTTTGCTATTCAATTATTTTTTTATGTGTTATGTTATCTTTTTCATATTTTAAATCCCTCACTCAAAATTTTTGACAAATACAATCACATCCCCTATAGTTTAAAAAATTATACTAATTTCTTCTACTTTTGAAACTATTATTACTCTTAGATTTATTTATTTTTTGATCGAAAATGAAAAAAAATATTAACTTGAGAATACAAATTGTTATGACAAATTAATAAGGATCAATGTTAAAAATAGCATCATTGTCAAAATTGTACATCCGAACTAAGTTGACACTTACTATCCGAGAATTTAAAAAGTTGGCATGTGTTTATACTTCTCGGATGTAACCATGTGTTTATGATTGGTTATATCAATTATATATTTTTGGGGTTGATCAAAAAATCAAATGCAAAAACGCTCCTTACTTAATTTTATTTAATGCAGGGAAAAATTATTTATTAATGAGATACGATTTTCACCATATATCCATACATCAAGTATAGAAAAAGTAAACTGAATGTTTAGTAGACTACAAGAGAAGCAAGTTACATATAATAATATTGTCAATGCTTCAAGATCATCACATAGAAGAGAATTAGAAACAAATAATGAATAAGGCTTGCATATAGTTCTTCCGAAAAAATCTTTTAAATAATTCAAATTTAACTTTTTGTGACTGTACATTAAAAAATTATTATTATTTCGTGGCAGAGAAAATCGCGGACCGCAGTAACGGAGATATAGCAGATGATATGTATCATCGCTATAAGGTACATTGAAAAACCAATGCAGACTTAATTCTAAGATAGTAAAAAAAAATCTCCTTCATTAAATAGCACTTTAAATTTACTAATATATTGGTGTTCGTAAAAATAATTGTTGAATTTTTTGCAGGGAGACGTAGCTCTGATGAAAACAACTGGTCTAGATGGTTTTAGATTCTCAATATCATGGTCCAGAGTGTTGCCCAGTAAGAACATTGATCAAGATAAATATTAGATAGAAAATTTATGTTTCTAATTAAAGTAAAATAGGTCATATCTATTAATGAGATTGAATCTACATGTCTCCATATGCTGTTTAGGATTCTTAATGCCAAGTAAAAGGATATTAACACATTGAACCAGATATTTCATTTTTCTTAACATAGTTTTTTTTCCTTTCTTTCTTTTTCACTTACATTTTATCAGAGGGGAGGGTTAGTGGAGGTGTGAACCCATTAGGTGTGAAGTATTACAACAATCTCATCAACGAAATCCTGGCGAACGGTAATAACTCAATCTTTCACGCACGCTATTTTCTCTCTAAAAATATTTTCCTATTGTTGATCGAATATTGGTCTTTATACACAGGTATGGTGCCATTTGTCACTATATTTCATTGGGACCTTCCACAAGCTCTAGAAGATGAATATGCAGGATTTAGAAACAAGAAAATAGTGTATGTTCTATATATTGTCATAATGGTTTCTTCTATACATGAAAAAATAGTTAAAGTAATATAGCATATTGTCACATGATTATTTGATTTTTAATATATTAACATCTAATTATTTATTGTTCTTTTGAGTATGAGAAATTTCTCTTAATATTAAGTTCTTAGTGTGATATAAGAGAAATTTTCCGTCTTAGAAGATTTCTAAATTATTTCAATTCTAAATTCGTACTGTATTATAAGAGATTTTTTTTTTTAATTTTCTTCGATTTTTTCCTAAAAGCATTAAGATCTCAAATGAAAATCTTTCTACAAATAATGTGCTTAGGTTGGCACATGATTGGCAAAGGGGTGGGTGAAATAGTGTGACGTGCTCTCTTTGTATTGATGTCGTATGTGTTTAAACTCTTATTTCTTCGGTCGTAGTTTTTTCAGTAGTAATAAAATGGTTTTTCTTTGTTGTTCAAAAAAAAAATAGTGGCAATAACAACTCCAAAATTTCAGGTGGGCGAGTGCGGAAATTTTAATATAGTAAAAGGTGACCTTATAAGTCACCATCTTTACGGTGGAACCTATTTCAACAGCTTCCTTAATCTGAGAGCTTGACACGTAATTCTAGCCTAAAATACAAATATGGAAAATGCTATTCTTTCAAAAACTTTATCCAAGATTTTTTAGTGGAATGATGTGACAGTCTCTTCTTGTGATTTAAATGCATTCACAGCATTTGCTAACAAATTTGTCACATCATTCCGTATAGTAATACTATTTGTAATAATTTTTTCAACATATTTGCAGGGACGATTTTCGCGATTATGCAGAATTCCTCTTTAAAACATTTGGTGATCGGGTGAAGCATTGGTTCACACTGAATGAGCCATACACATACAGTTACTTTGGATACGGAACCGGTACCATGGCACCCGGTCGGTGTTCTAACTATATCGGGACTTGCACAGAAGGAGACTCCTCGACTGAGCCCTATATCGTCACGCACAACTTGATCCTCGCCCATGGGGCTGCCGTAAAATTATACAGAGAAAAATATAAGGTCGATACATCAAAATGAGTAGTGAGACTAAAACAAAAGAATTCATACAACATTTCTTCAAAATAGAACATCCATGAGATATCATTTTGCTTTTGTTTTTTTTCTTAACATTTCTTATCAAAATAGAAATGCTTTCCACTATCCCACATGAATTTTAATTCCATATTTTGAAAAATATGTATAACATTGTTGTTTTGTGAACATGTGCAGCCTTATCAAAGAGGTCAAATTGGGGTCACCCTAGTCACCGCTTGGTTTGTGCCAACTGAAGCGACAACCACGAGTGAAAGGGCTGCTCGAAGGGCCCTAGATTTCATGTTTGGATGGTAAGAGAAATATAGGAAACTTCTTTGAAATTGTTATTATTGCAAGCCTAAAAATAATAATCTTGTTGATTATAACTTTTTCATGAAAGGTTTGGTTTTCTCGTTACTTCAATAATATGACATTTATAGTCAATTTAGTTGATCATATTTGTCTCCAAAACAAAAATAATGGATGACAAGTACGGTTTCGTTAATAGCCCATTTATTTTTGAAGATAAATGCAATGAATTTATGTAGTTATAAATTTCGATCAATTTGTTCTTTTCATGGATAATTTATTCACAATGATTTTTACATAAAGGGTAAATTTCAGCATTGGCCCTTATTGTAGGGCTCCATCGTTCAAATTTTAAACTATTAGGATCCTGTCAATATCCAGAAATAATTTTAACAAAAATTAAACAAGTGAAAACTCACATAGTCATGTTGACCAAAATGAAACTGTGGTCAAACTACAAAGACCCATATTTAGAAAACTATCATGTAAAAAAGGGTCAAATTAACTTCACGTGCTTACTTTTCGTCTAAATTCTTAGCGGAAATTGTTCAAATGAAAACTATAAGAATTAAAGTGAAACTTTAGACAAATTGAAGTGACCAATTTACCCTTTAC
>BRYF01000015.1:14207500-14210000 GCA_030159135.1 Actinidia polygama | reverse complement strand
TAATACAGAAACTAGTATTTTGTATTCAAAAATTTAAACTGAAATCTGTATTCTGCAATAATCGAAATCAGTTTCTGCAATTGAAAAAAAAAAAAAAAAACTGTGATTCATCTCCCTTCTTCCTCCTTTTAGTTTCTCTCTCTAGCTCTCTGTATGTACAGAGACAGATGAGTGCTCACCCACATGCTTTATCTCTGACTTTGGATTGCTTTAAATTTGGTAGACTAGGATTTGGCTTAGGGACTTTCATAAAGATTTATCACTGTATGTAAGATTTATCTCACATGCTTAGGATTTTCATTCAATGACAGTGAGTGAAACTTTGAAAAGAAGAAGGGTCGAACACTGGATTGAGGAAATCTGCTCCAGTTTTTGTTTTTCGTTTTTTTTTTCAGAAAAACTGGACAATTCACGAAGAAAAAAAATCACATTCCCTGCACTTAGGAAACTGAAACTGGACAGATTTTAAAACCTGTTGAAATACTAGAACGATTTTGAGATAAACCAGATACTTTTCAACATTAAAGTCCAATCTAGTGGAAACTTATTAAGAATTTTGAATCTAGAAAAAAAAATTAAAAACAGTTTCGAAAACGGAGGTTTCTAAAAGTTTTAAACAAACAGAAGAAGAAACCTCTAGCATGTATCAATAAGTTTAACAAACAGACACTCTTAGAAACTGTTAACTGGTTTGTTATTCGGCAAATACAGGGATTATTAATAAACAGACTCTCTTTGACACTGTTTGGAAACTATTTGAAACCTCTGTCTACAAATTTTTTCATTTGTTCACTTTTTTCAGAAATCATTTGTTGGAATTCAATTGCCGTTTTTCAAATAAAGAATCTTGTTTAAGTTTGTTAGTAAAAAATTAATTTGGCAAAATACAGAATTTCAAAGAATAATTTCATTCATTTGCAATAAATTAAAATTAAATAAACGAAATGTAAAAATTAAATTACAAAATCTGAAATTAAAGATAAAAACAGTAAATTGAGATAAATCTTGCTTTCGCAGTCTTCTTAAACAAGATTCGCCGCCTACCAAGAGTGTTATAGGGTTGTAGATTTCTGCCGACGTCTTCCTCACGTGATAAAATTGTTGAATCACTTACTTCGGAACAACTCCAACTCCAACACAAAATTGGCGAACTGATCAAATGGGGTCGCGCCTGTGGTAGCCAACTAGACCAACACTTGGTGCTGGTGGGGCCCACCCCTATCTCCTCTCTCTCTCTCCTCCTCTCTATCTCCTTTCTCTCCCTCACTCTAATCAATTATTTTTTTTCAATTTAAGGTTAAGAATTATGGAAACAAAGTAGAAAAATTAAATTATAAAAAAAATTCTGTTAAAAAAATTGAAAAAAAGTAGAAAAAAAATTCTGTTAAATTTTTTTTTATTTTTAAAAAAGATTTTGTAAAATAATATTTTTTTATGTTCAGAAAACTATTTTATGTTAAAATAATGTTTTGATTTTTTTTTATATCAATTTTAAATTAATGTTGATACTTTTTTAAAAAAGTTTTTTTCAAAATATTATTTTAACAGAACAGTTTTTTGAAAATATTTTTTTTAACAGAAAATTAATTTTGAAAATAGTTTTTTTAAATCGAAAAATTATAGTTTTTGAAAATATATTTTTTTAAAACACTTCTTTTATATAAAATAGTTTTTTTTTAATTTTTTTTTTGTTCAAAAACAGTTTTTATTTAACCTAAAACATTTCTTTTAAGAAAAAAATATTAATTTAAATAATTTTTTTATCAGTTAATTGTTTCTACTTTTTTATAATTTTTTAACAGAAAAATTTCAATTCAATTTTTCTATTTTGTTTTCATAATTTTAACCATAAATTGAAAAAAAAAATAATTGATTTAGAGTGAGGGAGAGGGCCCACCAGCACCAAGTATTGGTCTGGTTGGCTGACACGGAGTGCTCCGTGGTAGCTACCACGGGCGCTCACGTCTGATCAGTTCTCCTTGCCATTGGCTATCATCGAACCATCTACGCTAATTATGGCTTTATGTGCCCACACCTGTCTATTAGATAGTGCTCTTTGTCTCTCTTTATCTGTGAGCCACCGATTGGGCTGCTATGAGAGAGAGGGGCACAATCAAAATCACATCATTTTAGTAAATAAAAGGACGATTTTCCGGGAGAGATATTTTCTGCCGGGGGGGGGGCGGCGGCGGCGGCAAAGGCACCGCAGGATTGCAGCGTTCTAAAATGACGTCGTTTTGAGGCTTTGAAAAGTAAAAAATTTTAACTAAAATAACGTCGTTTTATCTTTAAATATATTTACTCCAAAACGATATCGTTTTGTCTGGCTGTAACTCTGCGGTGCCTTTCTGCACCGCAGTAACTCCGGATCCTTATTTCAGCCGCTTTAAAAGTACTATAAGAACCCCACTCCGGAGTTTCTTAATCCTATGGCTATGTGTGACACCAGTTTTTTTTATTTTTTATTTAGTATAAGTAAAAAATTCAATAAAGTTGACTT
>BRYF01000015.1:14187500-14190000 GCA_030159135.1 Actinidia polygama | reverse complement strand
GATCTGGCGCCCAAATACCAAAAATAAAAATAAAAAGGACTTTTATGATAGAAACAAGATGTCCAGGAGTTTACCTCATACTAGTCTTTAAAACTGGACCAGGTTGTTATTATCCCTAATTTCTCTCCACACACACCAAAAAAAATTTAGTATTAATTACACTTAGAGTCCTGCCATTTTTACTAAAATCTCAATTCGACACCTCAACTTTTAATTGTTAGGACAACTTGTAATGTTGTGATGTCGCACTTCTTAATTCCATACGTTGTCAACTCATTAAGCTAAGTGATGAGCTTCTGTTTTTCTTCTAGGGTTTTCTTCTTACTCGTCTTCTTTATTCACGAATCTTGACAGAGCCGACGTGAACGTAAAAGGCTACTTTGCGTGGCAATTTCTAGACAACTTCGAGTTGCCTTCTGGTTACACAAAGATTTGGCGCCGGCTAATTGGATATCAACATTGGACTGAAAAGAGATCCAAATCGTTTGGATTTGTGGTTCAGACAGTTTCTCCTTAAAAAATGGAAGTATCATTCGACAAAGTTACATTTCCTTTCTCATAATTTTGATATAACTTTCGAAGTCAAACAATGAGAACTAAAGATAGATCAATATGGCCTTGATCATCCATCAATTAATTCATAATTTCTTCTTCTTTTATATCGGCAAGATAGTAGTAGATTGTTCAAAACACTAGCAAAGCACAAAATAGAGATTGATCAGGGTGCCCAATTCACATAATATAAAATTCCGCTCTTTTTGAAAATTAATACACATCGAGAGTGGAACAAATTTTGTTTCCAAGTTAACCATACGGAAAAGAAAAAAAAAAATGTAGCATTTTTTTAGTAAATTACACTTTTTATCCTTGTAATTAATTAAAATTATACTTTGCACCAATTATCGTTTATTGTGTCAATCAACCACTTATACGTTAACTCAAACATCAATGTGGTGCTTTTGTCAATCTGAAGTGTTGAAAAGAGATTATATAGCCTAGTATAAAGGGGTCATGTCACCCTTAAATGAACAGAAAATGAACAAAAGTATCATATTGACACTTCAATTAAAATATAAAAGTGAAGGGTGTAAAAGTGAAACTTTCGGCTAGGGCATGGATGCAAAAGTTATTATTAGAAGTTAAGCTGTTAATAGTATTCAAATTAATTTTTTGGATTAATTGAATGTTCTTTAAATAATATAAAAAAAGGGCCAAGGAAAAGAAAATGCTGCATAATCTTCTTTTGTTAACTTGTAGAAATGAACATACATCTTGAAATGTCTCAAAATAGAATAATATATTTTATAATATGATACGGATGAAGTATTATTTTGTATAAATCATTCTTATGTCCTAATGTAAGTACAATGCAATGTATAACCGGGTGATCTATCAACATATATTTAGGCGCAGTTTGTTTATTTATTTATTTTTTTTTTTGAATTTTTGAGTTTTTTCGTCTTTAGTAAAAAAATAATGCCGTTTCATCTGTATTTTATACTTTTCTAGTTCTATTGATGAGCAGAGTTCAAAAATATGAAAAAATTATCTAATTTGTGGAACAAATAACTAAAAACGAAAAAAATTATTTTTATTCCCAAAAAACTATCTAAATCTTTTGTGAGTTTTTTTTAAATTAAATAAAAATATATATTTTTAGACTCCTTTTATAATAAATAAATAAAATAAAATAATTTTTTGATCAAATATTAAAAAAAATTATTAAAAACAAAAAACTCAAAAACTAAACCAACTAAAAACAACTCATTGCCTGAACAAACTCGACAATGCGATCGACATCCATAAAATAATAATGGGTTGTCAACCCCACTGTCCACAGTCCACACACAAGGATTCATACTAAGAACCACGTGTTTGATAAGAGAAATATCTGGTCAATTATAGAGTAGATCTTTATGGAAAAAAGCTGATCTCTCTGTCTCTCTCTCTGGAAAAAGTTGATCACTCTCTCTCTCTCTCGCCACCCCCGACCCCCACAGGTACGAAACCTGTTTTTTCCAACCCAAAACGCCAAAAACCTCGGCCCCACCCCCACTCCCACCCCCCGCCACCCCACCCCACCTTTTTTTTCCCCGTCCGCAGCCGCCCCCCCTCTCTTTTTTTTTTCTAGTTTTGTTTTTGTTTTTTAGTTTAGTTTTATTTTTATTTTTATTTTTATTATTAAATTTATTTATTTTCTTTATCAGTTTTTTTTGAATAAATATTTTTTTATTATATGTTTCTAATCTTTTGTTTAATTTTTATAAAAGAAATTTTTATATAATATGGATTAAATTTATAATATATTTTTTTAAAATTTTTCTCAATTTATAAAATTTAATGAAAAATTAATTAATATATATTTTTTTTAAGACTAGACTAGACAAGACAAGACTAATTAGGGGACAACTGACATCTATAGGGGGCAACAAAACAAGATTAATTAGACTTGACTGTAAAAAATTGAAAAGAACTTGTCCGATAAGATTTTTTGTTTTGT
>BRYF01000015.1:14177500-14185000 GCA_030159135.1 Actinidia polygama | reverse complement strand
TCTGATAACTATGGATGAAGGGGGTGAGGGAGAGGACAAATTTGCCCAAGAAGGACAAATATCATCACATCCCCCCTCCCTTACCCCTCTGCCCCCGGGCGTGGGAACAACAATTTGCTACTAAGAACCACATGTTTGAACAACACCTTTTGCACCCAAGAACCACATGTTTGATACTTGTAGACAAATATCTGGTCAACTATAGATCAATTATAGAGTAGATCTCCCCCTCCCCCTTTACAAATTGTTTGTAGAATATCATTTTCCTTGTGCAAAATTTCCTTATAAATTGAATATTGATAGATCGTGATCGGGTCACTTTTATTTTGACAAACCGCTGACAAACATGATTTTGAGACATATTGTCTCTTCCTTGAAAAAAGTATGATTCGATCTTGTATGTCAATTTTTTTCTCCTTAAATAATATGTTTGACAAACTCTACGAAATGAACGGCTTAAATTTTGGTATGGGCCCACCTATTATTAATCAGGGTTTTCCCCCCCAATAAAACACAATAATAACCCACTTATGGCTGAATATTGATATTTAGTGGAGACTACTAGTGGAAAGGACTCTTATGATATATGGAAAAGATAATAACGTTAAAAAATACTTTAAAATCTAAAGTGGAAAAATATCCAAACATTAGGGGAAAAGTGTAATTTACCTAAAGCTTATACACGATCAGCTATTGGGCATTTTGATCTCGGCTTTATATTTCAAGTCAATGAACAAAACTCGTTTTCTCTATTACACGAGGGCCACTGTAGCTTTGCAAAGTAGCAGCACGAGGAAAATTACACGAGTCTCTCTCAAACTCTGTTAATTATACATTTCTTTTTCATTATACATTTAATTCTATTATCCTTTAATGATTTTTTTTAATATCTTCATAAAAAAACATTACATTGTGGTCAACTGACAAAAAATGTATTGATATGTGTAAAAAAATCTATAAATATTTATAAATTTACATTAAAATATATTAAAAATATTAATATAAATGTGCATTAACTACTGACTAATAAACTATAGTCAACACGAAGTTAAAAGAAAAGAACAAACAAGCGAGTTTCACAACCCCAAAATGAATATTGCCATCTCCGGCCGCTATCATGGCCACATCTCAGTCAATCCCTCCACCCAAGTGATATCAAAGTCATTGTCTATTGGTAAAACCTACCAATTTATACCCAAAAAAGAAGAAAAAAAACAAAATAAAGAAAAATGATTATTGTCGCCCCCATCCATTGGGTAGTAGTTAATAGGCAAAAAATAGATTGATAAGTGTGAAAAATATATAAATATTATTATAAATATATTAAAAAATATAAAAAATATTTACTAACTATTACCCAGTAGGCAATGATTAGCAAAATTGATGTGAGAGCAATGGGATAAGGATTATAAGAATTAAAAAGATAACTTGAATGAAATAGCATTATAAGAATTTAAATCCTAATTAATTTCCTCCCAATTTGTTTAATTTGTTCATCTTTTCTTTTATAGATTAATTTCTCATAATTTTTTTCAATTTGAAAAAGTCAATTTCAAAAAAGAATATGAGTTTTTTTGTTGTCTATTCATGTTAAAAGACGTGACATATTTACTTTTTTATTTTAGGTAATTTTAATATGTTCTTAAAGTGTAATTTTAAAAAAATTTAAATTTAAATTTTTAAAGTGAAGCATCTTTAACTGTTTTTGAATTTTCTAAAATAAATAAACAAACGGGATAAAGAGAGTAATAATATAGGGTCTTGTAGCCTCCTATATATTATTTATAAAAACATACATTTTACTCCCTTTTGTTTTTATCGTCATTCACTTTACCCCTTGTGGTTATCGGTGATGCACTATACCTCCCTGTGATTTAAAAATATGCAAATAACGCTCTTGTGGAGCTTCGGACTAACGTGTACAGTTAATTCTGTTACTGCTATGTGTAAAATGACCAAAATGCCATCATCATTTTCTTTCCTTTTTTTTTTATCTTGTTTCTCTTTCTCTACCTTATTATAAACACACAAATTTTTAATTAAACACATTTTTAATTGACTAAATGACATGTTACTCTCAATCTCTCTCTAATTTTTTAAACTTCATTTCTTAATTTTAAACATATTTCTTCCATTTATGCATATTCCAATTCTTATATAATACAATGGCTCCGTTTGGTAATGCTTAAAAACTAAGATTTTTTTAAGCTTGCTACCCAAAAAACAAAGATTTTTTGCTTTTTTACTTTTATAGCTTTACTTTAGCTAAAAATAAATAAAAAAAAAAAAAGCAAAAAAGTCAATTCTGACTATTTTTTTTGCTTATAAATTTAAAAAAAAGCCAACTGAAAAATAAAAAAACTGATTCCGAACGGAACCAATATATGAATATATACATATATACACGTGGGTGCATAACATAAAGCTATCTATATTTTGTCTCAATTACTTAGGTTTGAAAAAAGGAAAATGCTATGGGTACCCCAATGTTGTACCCCAAATGCACACTTGAGTGAGGTGGAGCATTTTGATTGGCTGACATGACTGGGTGGACCCCACATTCAGCCAATTCAAATGCTCCACCTCACCCATGTGTGCATTTAGGGTGTAACATTGGGGTCCCCATAGCACTACTCTTGAAAAAAACTTGGGTTTTTAACAGGTTCCGGAGGCCCAACTGCTTCCAGTCAGGTTCACTAGATTAAAAGATCTTAGGGCTCGTTTGGCTGGAGGATATGGGAGGGGGATAACTTTTAGAGGGGGGATAAATTTTAGAGGGGATAACTTTTTAAGGGAGATAACTTTTAACTTTGTTTGGATAAAATTTAGAATGGGTGGATAAGGATGGGGATAAAGAAAAAAAATACATATAGAGAAACAAAATATAAAATATTTAGATATGAGAAATATATATTTTGTTTCTATATATATATATAAATAAAAATATACATTTTGTTTCTCTCTTTATATTTTTTTCCTTATCCTCCACCCCTTATCCCCCGGATAACTTTTAGTTAGGATCTAAGCCACCCAAAAATTATCCGCCTTTATCCATCTGCTGGTCTAAAAATTATCCGAGAAAAAAAGTTATCCGTCAGTCAAACATCCGGGGGAAAAAATTTATCCGGTGGAAAAATTATCCCCCCTCCTTATTCCCTTGCCAAACGGGCGGGCCTTATAGTCTTGTCTATCTTATTTGAGACTATTTTATAGTCTTGTCTTCTTTTGTTTTCTTTCTTGTCCTCTGCCACTTTTTCTTTTGTCAGTCTTGTCTTGTCAATTTATATTTCTTTTTTTCTTCAATTACTAGGATAAAGGACAATAATAAAACAACATTGTACTGCACACGTTTGATAAATAAAAAATATATTATTAATTTTTTAAGATACTCTCAAATAACAAAGTTGAAATTTTTGCTTTAGTGTTTTTAAAAAAAAATTATGTTAATTAGTTTTGCATTAAAATTTATAAATTGAGAGGAATTTTTAAAAAAAATTATAAATTTTGATTCATATTTTTTTTAAAAAAAATATAAAATGGGAGTAAAAAAAATTATAAAATTTTATTATAAATTTTTTTATGATAAAAATTTAGAAGGTGAAAGTAAAAATAAAATAAAATTTTTTGATTAATTTTTTTAATAATTTTTTGTACACAATAGTTAGAGAGAGAGATGAGGGGTAAACTTGGCCAAATCCACTTAGCAGCCGTCCCATCCTCACACAACACCCTTTCCGGATGCATCTAATGGACATCAAGCATTCAGAGAGTCTGTCGGAATGATACATTACCGATGTGAAGAGCGGAGTTAGAATATTATATTTGTTGAATGAGATGAAATTCATAAAATTATATTTAGTAAAACACTTGTATTAAAATTTGCACCCTTGTATTAAAATTAGTACATTTGTACTAAAATTTGCAGACTTGCACCCCAAATCTTCACGTGTAAAAAAAAATTGAGACAAAAAATCTGACATACATTTCAAGACGGAAAAAAGAATAAACAATTTCACGACATCTTATTGGATGGAATTGTATAAATATATATATTTTATATTAATTATCAAATTAAAAAATGACAACACATCACTAACACAATACTACCGCCACTACTGAACAACTAAATTTACAACCACTATCGCACGCTCTTCCATTGCTTGTTATCATCGCTGCTTGCCAATATAGCCTAGCAATTTAGCCATTCGCCATCATCACAACATCTACGCGAATTATGGGCTTAATGTGCCCTCACTTGTCTATTAGATAGTGCTCGCAGTCTCTATTTATCTGTAGGCCACCGATTGGGACGTTCTGAGAGAGAGAGAGAGAGGGGCTGCTATTCAGAGAGAGGGGAGGGGTGGTGGTGGTTGGACACCCTGTTCGATTTGTGTTCGATTGGTGCCATTGGTGCTCGATTGGTGCAACTGGTGTTCGATTTCTGAGTTGACTCGCTGACTCACTGTTGAGTTGATTTGACACAGCGTGACTCGGAGTTTTGTCCAGAGCAAAATAAACGAGGCGTTGTTGGATTAAGTCGGACAATATATCCGGGGGCCAAATAATCTGGAGATTATTGGTTCGAATACTACTTGTCCATTGTCCAGTCCGTCAAATAAACGAGGGGAATAAGTGCTTCCGCTCGGGAAGATCTTAACAGGGATAAGATTTCTTATCTCATGTACATCCATGTCAGTGTTTTGGGACAGATAGTAGCGGGTGCATATATTGACACGTGACTTCTCAATACCCAATGTCTTTCTCTTTACACCTTTTGTGGGAAATGACATAGGTACACCCAACTTACATTTCAAATACACACCTAATGAGCTGGAGCATTTGAATTGACTGAAAGGATTTGGTGGATCCCATACTCAGCCAATTCAAATGTTTTTACCTCATCAAGTGTGCATTTTTTGTGCAAGTTGGGTGTACCATAGCATTCCCTCCAACCAATATAATTTGAAATTTCATTTTCGATTTCGACGCCCACATATGTTTCTAGAAAGAAAAAAAATATAAGTTGCAATTGCACCATATACCCTAAGGGCCCGTTTGGCAAGGGGATAAGGAGGGGGATAATTTTTTCCCCCGGATAATTTTTAGACCAGCAGGTGGATAAAGATGGATAATTTTTGGGTGGCTTAGACCCTAACTAAAAGTTATACGGGGATAAGGGGGTGGAGGATAAGGAAAAAAATATATATAGAGATTTTTTTTTTATTTTTATATATATATAGAAATAAAATATATATTTTTCATATCTAAATATTTTATATTTTGTTTCTTTATATGTATTTTCTTCCTTATCCCCTACCCTTATCCACCCATTCTAAATTTTATCCAAACAAAATTAAAAGTTATCCCCTCTAAAATTTATCCCCTTCTAAAACTTATCCTCCTAACATATCCGCCAGCTAAACGACCCCTAATAGTTTCAAACTTATCTGCCGGCTTAAAGTACACAACTTCTCTCTACACCTTACCGACGCCTCTCCCACTAGTCGAGACCACCCTTCTATACACTACTTGAAATTTTAATAACTCTACTGGAGATAATCTTAGGCAAAACTTTTTGAAACTTAATGCTTTCTTGCTGGAAATTAACTTAATCATTGCCTAGATAACCTTTATTATAGTTAAATTTTTTAAATTGCATAAAAAGTTCCACTTGCCTTTCTTTAAATCAACTTTTCATATTGGTAATAGAAAAATAATCAGTAGGCATAACTTTTTGTGCAAAATTACTATTTAATTCTATAAATTTTTAATTTGAAAAATTATTCCCATTTTCAATAATTTGGTAAGTTCAAATTATCATAATAGTGTATCTATTTCAATTTTTCCCTTTGCATTAAAATATAATTATACTTTTGTATCTAATTTTAATTCACATAAAATTCATGTTTTTTTTACAATTAAACGTATTTTTTCATTTTAAGAATAAATATTTTATTCTTATTTTAATTTATCTAAATTAATTTCTTAAAACAAATGATATTGCTCTACTTATTTATTAATTTATTATATGTAAATAAACATGATTCTATTTTTATTTTATTTTTGAAATTATAAATGGCATTAATTATAATTTTCATAATTCTAAAAAATGGTTATATAAGATAATTCTTATTTTAACAATAATGAGAAAAAATAAATTTGCAATTATTTTACAAAAAACAACAACATGATTTTAAGTAAATTAGAATTGGTTATAGAAGTGAAATTCACATTTTATTAGAAAAGGATAAACTTAGAATAAAATACACACTCATGACAACTTGAACTTAGTTTTATCAAATTTTTAAAAATAAGACCTACTTTTCCAAAAGAAATTGATTTATGCACTCCTACTTTTATAAAAATTAGAGTGCATAAATTAATTTTTGGAATTCAGAAATCACTTTTTTTTTTCAAATTAAAATTTTATATAACTCACTAAATATTAATCTTGCACAAAAAGTTATACATATTAATTATTTTCTTTATTATTAAAGAGTTTTGCAAGGAACGGTGTATTTTATACAATGCATTGACAGTGCATACTCATATGAGATGAAATATGTATTTTTTATAAATTTTACCACATATGAGTATGCATTGTAAATGTATTACACAAAATATAACATTTCTAATTTTTATTATTATTATTAAATCCATAAAGTGAAAAGTACATAAACACTGCAAAATGTGTTGTCCAATCACATCAGTTACCCAAATTATTTGAGAGTTGAGATCACGCGAGAGAGCGCCCGTGGTAGATCCATTGGATCGCCCCCTTAGCCTCTTGCCAGCCACACATTTTGTAGTTGAGTTAGCAAATTCTGCCTTATTTATTTTTAAAGGCACTTAGGCTCCGTTTGACACCAGCTTTTTTTAGCTCTTCGACTGGCTTTTTTGCTTAAAATAAGCAAAAAAGCCAATCAGAGTTGGCTTTTTTGCTTTTCTGATTTTGCTTATTTGCTTAATTTTAGCTAAAGTAAAATCAGAAAAGCAAAAAAGTCAAAAAAAATTAACCTTTTGATAACTAGCTTAAAAAAAACTTGACTTTTAAGCATTACCAAACGAAGCCTTAACCAGATGTGTGGCTTGCAAGAGAACACGGAGCGATCCTGTAGTACTACCATGGGCGCTCTCTATGTGATCACAACTCATTATTTGAATGTTAAAGTAAGTTCTTGAATCACGAGGTTTTATCCAATATTGGCTAGTGTCCTACACAACGCACTATAAATAGAGCAATGGGTGATTGTAGTTTTAATTAGTAAATCCAGCTATAGCCATGGCAATCAATAGAGCTCTTCTCATCTTGTTTTGCTTCCTCGCCATATCTAACACAGAAGCAACTTTCAAAAAGTTTCCTCCACTCGGTAGAAGTAGCTTCCCCAAAGGCTTTGTCTTTGGAGCAGGTTCAGCTTCTTATCAAGTATGTAACACCGTAGCACGAAATCTTATATCTTTAAATATTTATATTTAACTTTTATTGTATTGACACAGTAG
>BRYF01000015.1:14162500-14172500 GCA_030159135.1 Actinidia polygama | reverse complement strand
AGGAATTCCAGGTCCCGTTAGGGGCGGGGATGGAGGTATAAAAAATTCCTCGCCGAGAATCGGGGTGGGGATGGGAATCGTAACATATTTCGGGGAATGGGAATGGGAATGGGAATGGGAATGGGAATGGGGATACCAACCTCCGCCCCGTTCCATTGTCATCCCTATTGATGTGATAAATAAGCTTACTCGAATTGATCTATTAATATGAAAACGCCCCTACTTGCATTTGTTTCCCTAGTCTTTGAATGCCAACTTAGCTGGGATTCAAAGTCAAGGCGTTGATGCAGTCTAATGTAACCATGTGTCTATGATTGGTTATATCAATTATATTTTTTTGGTTGATCAAAGAAACAAATGAAAACATCCCTAACTTAATTTTATTTAATGCGCGGAAAAATTATTTATTAATGAGATATGATTTTCACCATTTATCTATACATCAAGTCTAGAAAAAGTAGACTGAATGTTCAGTGGACTACAAGAGAAGCAAGTTACATATAATAATATTGTCAATGCTTCAAGATCATCACATAGAATGAGAATTATAAACAAATAATGAATAAGGCGTGCATATAATTCTTCTGAAAAATTCTTTTAAAAAATAATTCAAAGTTAACTTTTTGTGATTGTACGTTAAAAAAATATTATTGTTTCGTGGCAGAGAAAATCGCAGACCGTAGTAATGGAGATATAGCAGATGATATGTATCATCGTTACAAGGTACGTTGAAAAGCCAATGCATACTTAATTCTATGACAGTAAAAAAAATCTCATTCATTAAATAGTACTTTAAATTTATTAATATATTAGTGTTCGTGAAAACAATTGCTGGATTTTTTGCAGGGAGACGTAGCTCTGATGAAAACAACTGGTCTAGATGGTTTCAGATTCTCTATATCATGGTCCAGGGTCTTGCCTAGTAAGAACATTGATCAAAATTCAATAAATATTAGTTCGATAATATATGTTTCTAATTAAAGTAAAATGTGTCATATCTATTAATGAGATTGAATCTACATGTCTCTAAAAAGATATTAACACATTAAACAAGATATTTCGTTTTTCTTAACAAAGTTTTTTTCCTTTCTTTTTTACTTACATTTTATCAGAGGGGAGGGTTAGTGGAGGTGTGAACGCATTAGGTGTAAAGTATTACAACAATCTCATCAACGAAATCCTGGCGAACGGTAATAACTCAATCTTTCATACACGCTATTTTCTCTCTAAAAATAATTTCATTTGATCGAATATTGGCTTTTGTACACAGGTATGGCGCCGTATGTCACTATATTTCATTGGGACTTCCCACAAGCCCTGGAAGATGAATATGGAGGATTTAGAAACAAGAAAATAGTGTATGTTCGATATATTGTTATAATGGTTTCTTCTCTACATGGGAAAATAGTTGAAGTAATATAGTATGTTGTCGCATGATTATTTGATTTTTAATATATTAACATCTAATTATTTTTTTTTAAGTATTGAGAAATTTCTCCAGAAATTAAGTTCTTAGTGTGATTTCTGAATTATTTCAATTTTAAATTCATCAATTACGCACTGATAAATTTTTCAATTGCTTGATCTTTATGTGAAAACTATTTTTTTTTTAATTTTCTTTGATTTTTTCCTAAAGACATTAAGATCTCAAATGAAAATCTTTCTACAAATATGGAAAATGCTATTCTTTCAAAAACTATATCCAAGAATTTTTAGTGGAATGATATTACAGTCCCTTGTAATTTAAATGCATTCACAACATTTGTTAACAGAATTGTCATATCACTGTATAGCATTATTTGTGATAATTTTTCCGACATATTTGCAGGGACGATTTTCGCGATTATGCAGAATTTCTTTTTCAAACATTTGGTGATCGAGTGAAGCATTGGTTCACACTGAATGAGCCATACGTATACAGTTACTCGGGATACGGAACCGGTACCAAGGCGCCCGGTCGGTGTTCTAACTTTGTCGGGACTTGCACAGAAGGAGACTCCGCGTCTGAGCCCTACATTGTCACGCACAACTTGATCCTCTCCCATGGGGCTGCCGTAAAATTATACAGAGAGAAATATAAGGTCTATACATCAAATAAGTAGTGAAATTCAAACAAAAGAATTCATACAACATTTCTTCATAATAGAACATCCATGAGATATCATTTTGCTTTTGTTTTTTAGCTTAACATTTCCTATCAAAATAGAAGTGCTTTCCACTATCCCACATGATTTTTAATTCCATATTTTGGAAAATATGTATAACATTGTTGTTTTGTGAACATGTGCAGCCTCATCAAAGAGGTCAAATTGGGGTCACCCTAGTCACCGCTTGGTTTGTGCCAACTACAGCGACAACCACGGGTGAAAGGGCTGCTCGAAGGGCCCTTGATTTCATGTTTGGATGGTAAGAGAAATATAGTTTTTTTTTTTTTGTAATCTTTATTATTGCAATCCCCAAATTAATAATCTTGTTGATAATAACTTTTTCATGAAAGTTTTGGTTTTCTCGTCACTTCAATAATATGACATTTATGGTAAATTCAGTTGATCATATTTGTCTCCAAAAATAATGGATGACTAGTATGATTTCGTGAATAGCCCATTTATTTTTGAAGATAAATGCAATGAATTTATGAAGTGATGAATTTCGACTGATTTGGTCTTTTCATGGATAATTTACTCACAATAATTTTTAAAAAAAGTGTAAATTTCAGTATTGGCCCCTATTGTAGGGCTCCATCGTTCAAATTTCAAACTATTAGGATCCTGTCAATACCCAGAAATAATTTTAACGAAAATTAAACACGTGGAAACTTACATAGCCGGATATAGGGACCAAAATAAAATTGTAGTCAAACTATAAGGACCCATATTTAGAAAACTATCATATAAAACATGTGAGTTTCACGCGTGTATTTTTCATCTAAATTCTTGACGAGTATTGTTAAAATGAAAATTATACGTATCAAAGTGAAATTTTAGTCAAACTGAAGTGACCAATTGACCAATTTACCTCGAATTGGCCCACAGGCCGGCATGGACTTGAGAGAAGCCATGTTCTCGTACTATTTTTATGTTTCTGTCTTTAAACGAAGAAATGTTGGTAAAACTAATATTTTTGATTTATTTCTAGGTTTTTGCATCCAATGACTTATGGTGAGTATCCCATCACTCTTCGGGCTATTGTGGGGAAAAGAGTGCCTAAATTTACAGCCGAGGAAACTGCAATGTTGCAAAAGTCATATGATTTTCTGGGCATAAATTACTACACTTCATTTTTTGCATCAAATGTCATGATTCCGAATAGTATCAACGTTAGCGTGACAACAGACAATCGTGCCAAACAATCCTGTAAGTTCAAAAATGTTCCCTTATGCCCAGTTTGGAGTTACTTCAGTTTTTATTTTTTTTCATTTTCAAATGAGATTTTTTCACCGATCGATGAAAGTTTTATAACTTTTTAGTTCCCCTTGTTGAGAGGATCTAATTTTTTAAAAAATCACTAAAACGAAAAATTCCACCTTTACCTCACAAATAAGCTAATTTTTGGGGGTTTAGTGGATTTTTTTAATTCCACCTTTACCTCACAAATAAGCTAATTTTTTGGGGTTTAGTGGATTTTTTTTCCTAATTTGATTTTTTTCCTAATTTGATCAAAATCCGATTTCTATCGTCAAGAAAAATTAAAAAAATATAAAATTTGATTGAATGGTTATAAAAACTCAAAGACTCAAAAATCAAACTAGCCCAAACTCGCTGAAAAACTCTCTTTTTCTCTTTCTTTCTCTTTCTGTGCTTACAAACTAGTGTGTTTTGCTTTTCCACAGCGGTAAAAGATGATGGAGTCGCCATCGGTCAAGCGGTACTCTTTTTCACTCTCTTCATAGTTCATACATGCCCTGCATCCATTCATAAGCAATTTTACAGAAACAACTTTTTTACTACAAACATATTTTTACTACATGTTGTCTCATTTTTAAGTCCCATTTCGTACCTCAATACATTATTACTCCACACCATATTAGTTAGGTAAAAAAATATTGCAAGAAAATTAGTTCATAATTTGAAGAAAAAAAGGTAAAGCTTTCCGTATTTTTAATTCTAAGGCTTTACTTGTACGTGTCACATTAGTTTGCAAATTAAAGAAAGTCACAAAAATCAGTTTATGTAGAATTTTTATTCATTAATTAATGTTGTTACTCTTACAAACTAATCATATATGAAAATTTCATGTAGACTGCCTTGGACTGGCTTTACGTGTATCCCAAAGGAATGGTGGATCTGATGTTATATCTCAAAGACTATTATGGAAATCCGCCGATTTATATTACTGAAAATGGTAAATTAAATATAAATAAATACACACACAAACACAAACACACACATATACACATAATTCTGGAGTGTCCCGAATAATTATTATCGTCGTTCTTTGTCATTTAATGTGTAAGAAAATATGTTACTCTTTTGAAGGTATTGCGGAAATAAATAACGCCACATTACCAGTTCAAGAAGCCTTGAAAGACAAAGACAGGATTGAGTTCCTCTATGTCCATTTGCTTTATCTTTCAAAAGCTATCAAGTGAGTATTTATTCAGTCTTGTAAATCCGAAAAATGAAACTTACAAATTATTAACTAGAAAGGAGCTAATTAAGAGTAATGTGAGTTAGACATTGTATATCATTTTTTTTTTTGATTAGCAAAAAATAAATATTTATTAATAACGGAAAGAAAGTATAATAATAATACAAAGACTATAAATAACTAGCATCAATAATTGATTTAGGTGATGTTTAATTTGTTTTTTGTTTTTTTTTATGGAAACTTTATCCAATTGACAATTTACAAAATTTGCTTTCGTGAGAACCCATTTTCAAACTCTCTAGCTAAAACATTTCCACTAGAAAATGAATAACTTATACAAACTACGGTGGAATTTCTTTTTAAAAACAACATGAAATGTGATCTGAAAAGCTTATTACAAAAACAACAATCCTACTAGTTTTTGATGTAGTTTTGTATTTTTGTCATTTTCCCCTTTTATCTCCATGACCTAAACACAAGATAAAATTTTAAGTTGGAATTGTTACTCACGACCTTCGTTAATTAATTTTCATCCTTAAAAATAACTCAACGACTACAATATTGAATTATAAAACTACTCATGTTGATGTTGGGATCTTTTGTAGCGCTGGTGTTAACATAAAGGGATACTTTATGTGGGCATTCTTGGATGATTTTGAATGGAATGCTGGATATACAGTTCGGTTTGGACTTTACTACGTTGATTACAAGAATGGGTTGAAAAGGTACCCGAAGTACTCGGCTTATTGGTACAAGAAGTTCCTCCAGACCTAGAACTCTCTCTTTGTGCAAGCTTTCCTGCTCCAGTGTGTGTTATGAGTGCCACTTCGTAAGGAGAAGAATAAGAAATTTTCTCCTATGTGGTTTGATGTAATAATTGGGGATTGTTTCCTTGTATGCATTCAGTTTGTAAACTAGTGGTTAGGCATGTGCTGCCACGTTACTGGGTTTGTTGTTTTGGTTGAGTTATGTCTAATATTATGGCTGATTGCATCGAGTCGTTCCCAATCGCTTGTATCATCCTTGTGTTTGTGTTAAACTGAAATTAGACTGGATGATGCTCTCTACATCACTGGAAACGATCATTATTAATTGGCCAAATGCACCGCTTACATTCTATATTTTGTTACAGCTGTTCTTTCATTTTAAGTCGGTACAAAGTAGAAGAAGGTGGATAGAGGAGGAATACGTTGCTCACCTCACGTATAAGATGGTAGATAGAAGGAAAATGTTGGGTGTGAGTGTTGTTTTTATATAATAGATCGATAATAAGGAAAGGAAAGCCTTTTCCAATGTGTTCAAATTAGTGGCTCATACAAATTAAACATGTGGCAAGGGACGAGGACTTTGTTCAAATCTCGTTGAAGAAATCTATTGCTGCTATGACTACAATAGCTCAAAAAACGAAGGATTACTTCTAAATGTTCGACTCCCAATTCCAATTGCTGCTTCTAATCCGTTTATGTAGGCTTCATATTCAGTTCCATTATGGGTTTCAAATTCCACCTTGAAACCCAAGAGTATATGATAGTCAACCGATGCCACTAACAACATCCCAATCTGATTGAACGCCCCCATCCAAGCATAGCTGTCAGCTTCATTTAAAGCTTGCATCCGCTTTTCATACGGAAATTCAAACTCTAGATCTTTTTAAATTGGCCTTTGACATATGTTGACAACTCACCCCTTAACAAATGTCGTGTTTTAATACTCACAAGTGCACGAATCGCAACTTATAGGTATTGAATTATTTGCACTTTGACCTTCTAAAATGCACTTGGTAGCCTTTTATATTAGTTACTTGATGTTGTTTTTATCCCTTTCATGTTTACAGGTCATTGGATCCCATTGTGCATTATTTTGGATGAAGTCAGAAGGTTTGAGAATTGTCCAAGGGTCAAAGTGACATTTTCCAAAGTCTTAGGACCAATTTGCTGAAGCTGTCAAAATTCAGGAAGCTAAAATATAATTTTCGGTAACAATTCTGCTAGCAACCGCACCATTAAAGAAGGGAAAAACTCTTGCATGGGAATCATTAGGGTTAAAATAGATTCCAAAGAGGCTATTATCTTACTTTGTTAAGACCGCGGATTCCTTCGTCAACATGAGTGGCTAAACTCCATCTATTAGGGAGTTTAGTAATTTGGAATTCAATCTTTGTTACTGTAAAAAATATTATAAAATCCGTTTTGAGAAAAATCAACTGACGTACGTTCTGCCTTGCCTCATTGTTCAAGACCAGAGTTTTTGTATTTGTTGAAACCAAATCACAAAAAAATAAATAATAATACTTGAGATTAAAAATTGAAGAACAATGGAAAATAACTAACTTGTAATTCCAAATCATGAAATAAACGTGATTAAATTCATATCCAAATTTACTAATTAGATCAACTAAGAAAATAACGATTATTCAATCAAATCATGTTTGAAAAATAAATTCAAAACATATAGACGAAGATGAAGACTACTATGAAACATAAGGCTTCATTCTTTGCTCCTTTTTCTGCACCTAGAACAAACATAGGTTTGTTTTTTGGTAAACCTTGTTTCTTATATCCCTCTCTCAATCTCCCCGATGATTAGGGTTAAAAATACATATAATTACACTCTAGTCCCCTGAACTTTAAAAAGTTAGCAAATTAGTCCCATGTTTTGTAGAAATTGCACTTTGACCATTGAAGAGCTTTCAAACTCCCGAATTAAATGCGAAGTATTGGAATATGGGCTTCCAAGACCTAAAATACAAAACGGACAAAAAAAGACATCAAATAATAATGACAAAGGACCCAATAAGTATACTTTTGAGGGTAAAATGCAAATATTTTAATTTCTGTCACAAATTTGATCTTCGACAAAAGCAATAGCCATCTTGCCATTATACTAATCAGAATAGGCTTCTCGAACAGATATTAGATAGGATTCATCCGAGAAATTAGTCTGATAGAATAGGACAACATATAGTGCAGTAATTTTTTGGTAGCCCATACCAATGCCTAGCACGTCTTTTCCAAAGACGTATAACTCAATTCATATCTGATCGTATTCTAGTAGATTGCACGCTCTACTGCCTTCTCATCCTCTTGTGCTGATATGCACCCCATTGCTAAATTTGTAACAAACAAGTATAAAATCATTGGTTTACTAACATTTGGCCGGATCGATTCCGTTTTGCTAGTTGAATTTTTTTTTTAATTTTGGCCTTTTTGCTATCTTTTATTATAGGTGTAGACATTACATTTTGAAGCTGAAATAATGGTAAATAATTGCATCCAAAACAAACTTTCATGGTTAACCTTTTTTATTTATTTCTTTATTTTGCTAACAATAATCTTGCAATTAAATTAAAGAGTCATATATGAGCATTAAGTTTTGTTTAAAAGTAAAGAACAATGTTATTTTTACCATATGCTTTGACTATTTTTTATTTATCGTATGTGTTGAAATAAAGGCTTATTTGACTTTTATGATTAAGATAAAAACTGTATTAAAGAAATAAAGAACAAACTAACTTAGATAATCAAAAACATGATTGTTCTAAGATTAAATGCATGTTCATTAACTGATAAAATGAATATGAATTGAAAGAATTAAGCTATCTAGTTTACTCAAATTCACACTTTTGAGAAGAAACAATAGTGATCTTAAAAATAGGCTTACATATGTTTAAAGGAAGATTGAAATTCTCTACAAGTCATATTCGATATTATTGTGCATACAAAAATAGCAGAAGTGATAGTTCAACGCTTGAACTAAAATTGGTAATCAACGGCATGAACTAAACAAGAAAACAACACAAAAGTTGTTGCTGTCAAAAGTTCGTTTGATTGAACTTATCGACCAAAGCTTGAAAGGCTCAACCGAAATTTGAAGAAACAAAAACATGTTACTGATTTGATCATTGGAAAACCAATTCATGGACGACCGAACTTCATAATCGGTCGACCGAAGTTAAGGAGTCCACGACCGAAAGCCAGAAACATTAAAAATCTTGTACACGCTTGCTATCTAGAATTCTAGTTCACTGACGACTGAAGTTTACATTTGGTCGACCGAAGTTCAGAAGGCACAACCGAAGTACGAGAAGCCAAAACAAAGCAACAGTGTGCTTGCTGGAATTCTAGTTCAAACACCAAAGTTTAAGTTCGGTCAACCGAAGTTAGGAAAGTCCACGACCGAAGTTCCAAAATTTCTCAACAGACAAGAACTGCAAGCCTCTGGAATTTCAGTTCATTGACGATCGAAGTTCAAGTTTAGTCGACCAAAGTTTACGACCGATGTTTGAAAGTTTGATCTTACACGTCCAAATCAAAGATTCAACGCTAGGATTAAATCAGAACGGCTAGATCAGGTGCATTTAATGTTACAACGACTAGAATTCATTTTGGGCTTATAAATTCAACCATTGAGACTCGAAAGCCCCAACCAAAACCCTATCGGAATCCATTTCGAAACTAACAATCAATATCAAAATTAATGAGCTCTGTAGACTTAATTGTCTTCTAAATCAACCACAAACAAAAGCTAAGTAACGCATGCCAGCGAGTGGATCTAAAAATTTGAGATGAGAGAATATTTTTGAAGATTAGATACTCACCATTGTAGTTCCAAAGTTTGAGCATCAACCGATCTAAAGAGAGGAAGCATTTCGATTCTCCACTGGTGAGCGTTCATTCTCTCTCTAACATTCTTTGGATTGAGAGGAGAGGGGAGGGAATATAGTATCTCTCATGATTAAGAAGAGAGAGGGGAGGGAATGTTTTCATGTTTGATATTAATTAAGGAAGAAAATGAGAGCGAGTAGACAGTGAATTTTTATCATTTTATTTTTTTGGTTTAAAAATAATTATTTTTTAAAAGATTATAATCATAATTAATAAATTAAGAATGGTTACCATTCTCTTTTCCTTCGTTTCTTCTCTAGTTTGGAGGAGAAGGGAGGGGAAAAGTTATACTTAAAATAGTTATACTATTTCCTCACTTTCCTTTCTTCTTCTTCGAACCATCAATCCAAACATAAAATAAGTATCACTTTCTCTCAATTTTCCTCCATTTTCTTCGTACTCCTCAATCCAAAGAGTGCGCAAAAATCGCAAACGCCATTTTAAAATTGCCTAACATATATACATATACATATGAGAGAGAAAGAGAGAGGTGTGGAAGTGTTGGGTGGGTGGTTGCACATGGTGGTGGGCGGTGCTATGGTGTGATTGTAGGGTTAGGGTTTGGGGTAGAAGCTCCTGGATATTGTGAGTCCATTTTTCGTTGAATCGAGTCAGGCTTGGGCCAGATTTGATGGGCTTTGATTTGTTAATGGACCGGGTCGAGTTTGAGACTGAGCCAAAAAGATGAGGCACAAGTACTGTTCACAGGCCTTCATGGGCCTGGGCTTACGGGTCTTGCTGAACCTGGG
>BRYF01000015.1:14155000-14157500 GCA_030159135.1 Actinidia polygama | reverse complement strand
ATTGAGTCACTTTTGTTTAGAGAAAACGGTGACAAACATGATTTTGGGACATATTGTCTCTTCTTTGAAAAAAGTATGATCGATCTTGTACATCAACTTATTTTTTTTCTTAAATAATATGCTTAATAAATTCTATGAAATGAACGACTTGAATATTGATATTTAGTGGAGACTACTAGTAGGAGGGACTCATATGATAAATGGAAAAGATAATAACGTTAAAAAAATACTTTAAAATCTAAAGTGGAAAAATATCCAAACATTAGGGGAAAAGTATAATTTACCTAAAGCTTATACAGGATCAACTATTGGGCATTTTGATCTCGGCTTTCTTTTTCAAGTCAAATGAACAAAACTCGTTTTCTCTATTACACGAGGGCCACTGTAGCTTTGCCAAGTAGCAGCACGAGGAAAATCACACGAGTATCTCTCAAACTCTGTTAATTATACATTTCTTTTTCATTATACATTTAATTCTATTATCCTTTAATGATTTTTTTAAATATCTTCATAAAAAAACATTACATTGTGGTCAACTGACAAAAAATATATTGATACGTGTAAAAAAATCTATAAATATTTATAAATTTACATTAAAATATATGAAAAATATTAATATAAATGTGCATTAACTACTGGCTAATAAACTATAGTCAACACGAAGTTAAAAGGAAAGGACAAACAAACGACTTTCACAACCCAAAAATGAATATTGCCACTCTGGCTGCTATCATGGCCACATCTCTGGCTCCGTTTGATAATGCTTAAAAGTTAAATTTTTTTTAAGTTTGCTACTAAAAAAAATAAGATTTATTTGCCTTTTTTTTAATTTTTTTGGCTTTATTTTAGCTAAACATAAAAAAAAATCTAATTCTGACTGACTCTTTTTTGCTTATAAATTTAAAAATATCCAACTGAAAACTAGTAACAAACGGAGCATCAGTCAATCTCTCACCCCATGTGATATCAAAGTCATTCTCTATGGCCTATGGGTAAACCCTACCAAGTTATACTCAAAAATAAAACAAAACAAAACAAAATAAAATGCTGATTGTCGCCCCCACCCATTGGGTAGTAGTTAATGAACAAAAGATGGATTAACAAGTGTGAAAAATATATAAATATTATTATAAATATATTAAAATATGTAAAAAGTGTTCATTAATTATTGCCCAGTAAGCAATGATTAGCAAAATTGATGTGAGGGTGGTGGGATAGGATTATAAGAATTAAAAAGATAACTTGAATGAAATAACATTATAAGAATTTAAATCCTAGTTAATCTCTTCCCAATTTGTTTAATTTGTTCATCTTTTCGTTTATAGATTAATTTCTCATAATTTTCTCCAATTTGAAAAAGTCAACTTCAAGAAAAATATGAGTTTTATTTTTATTTTTGTCTATTCATGTTAAAAGACGTGACACATCTATTTTTTTTATTTTAGGTAATTTTAATATGTTCTTAAAGTGTAATTCTAAAAAATTGGAGTAAAATTTTTAAAGTGAAGCATCTTTAATTATTTTTGAATTTTCTAAAATAAACAAACAGACGGGACAAAGGGAGTAATAATATAGGGTCTTGTAGCCTTCTATATATTATTTAGCCCAAAATGCAGTTTTCTCCCTTTTTTTATCATCATTCACTTTACCCCCTTGTGGTTATCTGTGATGCACTATACCTCCATGTGATATAAAATATGCAAATAACGCTCTTGTGGAGTTTCGGACCAACGTGTACAGTTAACTGCTGTGTGTAAAATGACCTAACTGCCACCATCATTTTCGTCCCTTTTTTTATTATCTTTTTCTCTTTATCTACCTTATTATAAACACACAAATTTTTAATTAAAACAATTTTTAATTGACTAAATGACATGTTACTCTCCATCTCTCTCTAATTTTTTTAACTTCATTTCTTAATTTTAAACATATTTTTTTCATTTATGCATATTCCAATTCTTATATAATACAATATATGAATATATACATATATACATGTGGGTGCATAACATAAAGCTATCTATATTTGGATTCAGATCCTATGAAGTGTAGCCCTGAAGTGTACAGAACGATACCATTCTGTACATTTTAGAATAAAACGATATCGTTTTAATTAACCATAAAAACAACGTCGTTTCATGGTTGAATAAAAACGAAATCGTTTTGATTCTGAAGTGTACATAACGGTGACGTTTTATACACTTCAGAGTTGCACTTCAGAGGATCCGAACTCTCTATATTTTGTCTCAATTACTTGGAGTAGTGTTATGGGTACCCCAATATTGCATCCCAAATGCATACCTGGGTGAGGTGGAGCATTTGGATTAGCTGGGTGTGGGGTCCACCCAGTCATAGCAGCCAATCCAAATATTCTACCTCACTTAGATATACATTTAGAGTGCAATATTGGGTACCCATAGTATTTTCCAATTACTTGGGTTTGAAAACAACTTGGGTTGTTAACAGTTCCCGAGGCTCACCTGCTGCCGGTCAGGTTCAC
>BRYF01000015.1:14147500-14150000 GCA_030159135.1 Actinidia polygama | reverse complement strand
TAAACTATTTGGCAAATAAAAGTAATAGCTTGAATGAAAGTGTTTGTAAATTAATGCGAAAAAGGTCTCGGGATCGATCGTTCCAACTGATTTCGGTTCTTGGATTCCAAAGGTGATGAGTTTATCCCTCAAATCCTTTGACTTCGTCGTGAGTTTCGGATTCGAAAGATTTAACAATAAAACCCTTTGTTCATCCAAAACTTTCAACCGATCTTCACAATCAATCCCAAGATGGAAGAGTTTAGCTACTCATCTTCATCTATGAAAAACTTAAAATATTCGAATATAAATAAAAATTACAAATTAAAATAAAGAAAGCTTACAACAATTTAGATGCAATAAAAATATAACCAAATCTTAAAAAAAATAGAAACAACAAATAAGTAAATACATAAAACAACTAATAGATAAAAATCAGCCGTTGAGGCGGATGTATCAAAATTTATAAATGTAAAAATACTTAACATACCAAAACTAAATTTATCAGAACTAAAATTTAATAGAGAATTAAAAACTAACTCTAACAACTCACTCTTAGAATTCTTGAACTCCAAATAAAAACTGTTAAAACTCCAAAACTACTTCTCTTTAATTTTTTACCATAATCTCGTACTGAACTTTTCTTCCCACCAAAAACTCTCCTAATAACAGCCCCTCCATTCTCTCTTTTTATAGATAAAAAAAAGAGAATCAAGAGAGAGAGGGAGAGAGCACGAGTGAGGAAGAGAAGAAGTTTAGCCACTATTGTTGATTTTTGTGTGTGAAAACTTCTTTGGCTTGTCAAAGAAAGTGGCTGCCCTTTGAAACAATGAAAGTTATCAGAAGCTTTGAGCTGTAAATTCCCGCAAATGGCAAATGATTGCTGCCTGATTGGTTTGACTGATTATTTCTAATGATTGTAATTTTCAGTGTTTGATCTCCCTAATGCTCTTTTAACCTACAAAATAAATACAAAACATAATTAAGCAAATATCTTACTAAAATAAGAAAATAATGTTAATCTAAATCTAACAAAGTGCGAATTAAAGGCCTATAATTACACTTTTATGGTGTAATCACACATGCACGCCATTCACCAATTTAATTTATAAAATTATACTTCAACCCCTTTAATTTTTTAATAATTACATTATCTTTAATTTAATCCCAAAACTTATAAGTTATTCAATTTAACCCTAAATTGTATTAAGTAGCTTAAATTTAATTTTAATAATTTTTATTTTTGTAATAAAGTAAAGTTAATTTAGGGTCAGGGTATTACATTTTAGATTAGTTAGTTTTTTGAGAAACTAACTGAGAGCTACCTTATTTGTGATATTTTTTTATTTTTATTTATTCTTTTGTGATAAAGAATTATCAAAATTGATGAAACGAGATTTTTATTTTTTTTGCTTAGTGCCCGTTGGCACGAGCAATTACTATTCTATATATATATATATATATATATATATATATATATTACCGCTTTATGTATTTGGCTTCTAAGATTTGGATTTTTTTTTCTTCATGTGATTGAGAAATAGATAGGTGGATAAGTGCGTGGTTTTGCAAAGGTTGCTTATTCTCTTAGAATTTTTTTTATTCCTTTAACTTTTTTTAGACGAACCATGCACGTTGTTTTAATTTATAATATGTAAGAACCTATTTTGTTACTATTTGAGATTCACTGGGTGACGTGAATCGATACTTGGTACAGACAATATGGTTTATGTTAGTTCAATTTCTTATAAAAAACGTGTTTTGTTTATATTCTGGTTTGAATGAATAGATGTACAGTGTGTAAGTAGAATCTATTATAGGTGAATGGTGAATGTTATTAACAATAAACATTACATACTTTTCTTTGTTAACTTGAAAAAGTGGACATATAATTTGAGATATCCTAAAATAAAACAAGAAACCCGGGATTATACCATTGCAATTAGTAACATTGAACCATCAACAATAGAATTATTCTGTTACATTGAACCTGTTAACAACGTAATAATTTTAATAACTCTATTGGAGATAATCTTAGGCAAAACTTCTTGAGACTTAATATTTTTTTTCTTCTGGAAATTAACTTAACCATTGCCTAGATACTCTTTATTATAATAACTTTTTTAAATTGCACAAAAAGTTCCACTTGCCTTTGTTTAAAGCAACTTTTCATATTAGTAATAGAAAAATAACCAATAGATATAACTTTTTGTGCAAAATTACCATTAAATTTTCAATTTGAAAAATTATTCCCATTTTCAATAGTTTGGTAAGTTCAAATTATCATAATAGTGTATCTATTTCAATTTTTTCCTTTGCATTAAAATATAATTATACTTTTGTATCTAATTTTAATTCACATAAAATTCATGGTTTTTTAACAATTAAACATATTTTTTTCATTTTAAGAATAAATATTATATTCCTATTTTACTTTATCTAAATTAATTTTTTAAAACAAACGATATTGTTTTACTTATTTATTAATTTATTTTCTGTAAATAAACATGATTCTATTTTT
>BRYF01000015.1:14137500-14140000 GCA_030159135.1 Actinidia polygama | reverse complement strand
GTACATGTCACATTAGTTTGCAAATAAAAGAAAGTCACAAACATGAGTTTATGTAGAATTTTTATTCATTAATTAATGTTGTTACTCTTACAAACTAATTATACATGAAAATTTCATGTAGACCGCCTTGAGCTGGCTTTACGTGTATCCCAAAGGAATTGAGGATCTGATGCTATATCTCAAAGACAATTATGAAAATCCTCCGATTTACATTACTGAAAATGGTAAGTATATATATATATATATATATATACACACACATAATTCTTGAGTGTTCCGAATAATTATTTTCCTCATTCTTTGTCATTTAATGTGCTTTAAGAAAATATGTTGCTCTTCTAAAGGTATTGCGGAAGAAAACAACGACAAGACATTACCAGTTCAAGAAGCCTTGAAAGACAAACACAGGATTGAGTACCTCTATAGCCATTTGCTTTATCTTTCGAAAGCTATCAAGTGAGTATTTATTCACAGTCCTATAAACCCCAAAAAATAAACTTACAAATTATTAACCAGAAAGAAGCTAATTAAGAGTAATATAATTTAGATATTGTATATCATTTTTTTTATTAGCAAAAAATAAATATTTATTAAGAACAGAAAGTATAATAATAATACAAAGACTATAAATAATTAGCATCACTGCAAAAGGAAGCACATCCCATCTATGTTTATTATCAACTTTGGATTTTGGCGATGTTTAATTTGTTTTTTGTTTTCTTTTATGGAAAACATGAAAAATTTGTCCAATTGACAACTTACGAAACTTGCCTTCGTGAAAACCTATTTTTATACTCTCTAACTAAAACATTTCCACTAGAAAATGAATAACTTATATAAACTACGGTGGTATTTGTTTTTAAAAACCATGTGAAATGTGATCTGAAAAGCTTATTACGAAAACAATTATCCTACTTGTTTTTTATGTAGTTTTGTTTTCTTATTTTTTTTCCATTCTAACTCCATGACCTAAACACAAGATAAAATTTTAAGTTGGAATTCACGACCTTCGTTAATTAATTTCCATCCTTGAAAATAACTCAACGACTACAATATTGAATTATAAAACTACTCTTGTTGATGTTGGGATTTTTTGTAGGGCTGGTGTCAACTTGAAGGGATACTTTATGTGGGCAATCATGGATGATTTTGAATGGGATGCTGGATTTACAATTCGGTTTGGACTTTACTACATTGATTACAAGAATGGGTTGAAAAGGTACCCAAAGTACTCGGCTTATTGGTACAAGAAGTTCCTCCAAACCTAGGACTCTCTCTTTGTGCAAACTTTCCTGTTCAAGTGTGTGTTATGAGTGCCACGTCGTAAGGAAAAGAATAAGAGTTTTTCTACTATTTGAGTTGATGTAATAACTGGGAATTGTTTCCTTGTATGCATTCAGTTTGTAAACCAGTGGTTAGGCATGTGCTGCCACGTCAGTGGGTTTGTTGTTTGGGTTGATTTATATATAAATTATGGCTGATTGCATCGAGCCGTTCCCAATCGCTTATATCATCCTTATGTTTGTGTTAAACTGAAATTAGACTGGATGATGCTCTCTACATCAATGGAAACGATCATTATTAATTGGCTAAATGCATCGCTTACATTCTATATTTTGTTATAGCTATTCTTTCGTTTTAAGTCGGTACAAGTAGAAGAAGGTGGATAGAGGAGGAATACGTTGCTCACCTCACGTATAAGATGGTAGATAGAAGGAAAATGTTGGGTGTGAGTGTTGTTTTTATATAATAGATCGATAATAAGGAAAGGAAAGCCTTTTCCAATGTGTTCAAATTAGTGGCTCATACAAATTAAACATGTGGCAAGGGACGAGGACTTTGTTCAAATCTCGTTGAAGAAATCTATTGCTGCTATGACTACAATAGCTCAAAAAACGAAGGATTACTTCTAAATGTTCGACTCCCAATTCCAATTGCTGCTTCTAATCCGTTTATGTAGGCTTCATATTCAGTTCCATTATGGGTTTCAAATTCCACCTTGAAACCCAAGAGTATATGATAGTCAACCGATGCCACTAACAACATCCCAATCTGATTGAACGCCCCCATCCAAGCATAGCTGTCAGCTTCATTTAAAGCTTGCATCCGCTTTTCATACGGAAATTCAAACTCTAGATCTTTTTAAATTGGCCTTTTGACATATGTTGACAACTCTTCCCTGAATAGATGTTGTGTTTTAATACTCACAAGTGCACGAATCTGAACTTATAGGTATTGAAATATTCGCACTTTGACCTTCTAAAATGCACTTGGTAGCCTTTTATATTAGTTACTTGATGTTGTTTTTATCCCTTTCATGTTTACAGGTCATTGGATCCCATTGTGCATTATTTTGGATGAAGTCAGAAGGTTTGAGAATTGTCCAAGGGTCAAAGTGACATTTTCCAAAGTCTTAGGACCAATTTGCTGAAGCTGTCAAAATTCAGGAAGCTAAAATATAATTTGCGGTAACAATTCTGCTAGCAACCGTACCATTAAA
>BRYF01000015.1:14117500-14132500 GCA_030159135.1 Actinidia polygama | reverse complement strand
AAAGCCCACGACCGAAGTTCAAAAATCTCTCAGCAGACAAGAATTGCAAGCCTCTGGAATTTCAGTTCATTGACAATCGAAGTTCAAGTTCGGTCGACCGAAATTTACAACCGAAGTTTGAAAGTTTGATCTTACACGTCCAAATCAAATATTCAACGGCTAGAATTAAATCAGAACGGCTAGATCAAGTGCATTTAATGTTACAACAACTACAATTCATTTGGGCTTATAAATTCAACCCTTGAGACTTGAAAGCCCCAACCAAAACCCTATCGGAATTCATATCAAAATTAATAATCAATATCGAAATTTACGAGCTCTGTAGACTTATTTGTCTTCAAAATCAACCAAAAACAAAAGCTAAGTAAAGTTAGGCAAAGATGTATGAGAGCTAGCGGATCTGAAAATTTGAGATGAGAAGAGTGATTTTTAAGATTAGATACTCACCAAAGTTCAAGCATCAACCGATCTAGAGAGAGAGGAAGCGTTTCGATTCTCCACTTGTGAGCGTTCATTCTCTCTCTGATATCCTTTGGATTGAGAGGAGAGGAGAAGGGAAGGGAGGGGAGGGGAGGGGAGGGAATATAGTAACTCTCCAGTTTAAGAAGAGAGAGGGGAGGGAATGTTTTCATGTTTAATATTAATTAAGGAAGAAAAGGAGAGCGAATAGAAAGTGAATTTTTATCATTTTATTTTTTTTTTGATTTAAAAATAATTATTTTTTAAAAGATTATAATCGTAATTAACAAATTAAGAATGATTACTCAGTCTCTTTCCCTTCGTTTCTTATCAAGTTTTGAGAAGGGAGGCCGGAGGGGAAAAGTTATACTTAAAAATATCCAAACATTAGGGGAAAGGTGTAATTTACCTAAAGATTATGCACGATCAACTATTGGGCATTTTGATCTGGGCTTTATATTTCACTATCAAACATGGTATAGTCATTTACAAGTCAATGAACAAAACTCGTTTCCTCTATTACACGAGTACCACTGTAGCTTTACAAAGTAGCAGCATGAGGAAAATTACACGAGTATCTCTCAAACTCTGTTAATTATACATTTCTTTTTCACTATACCTGTAATTCTATTGTCCTATAATGAAAGATGTTAGTAGGTCCATTTGAGCCTAGAACTTTTGTGAGATTTTTTAGGGGCTTTAGTTTTAGAGTTTTATTGTCTTTAATAAAGTTTTTTTAGTGTTTGATCATAATTGTATATTTTTCAGTTTCTTGTACAAGAAGAATCTAAAAAAAAAAAAAATTTGGAAAAATTCCACAAAAAGACAAAAAAAAATTAGTTAATTTGCCAGTATAAATGATTTTATTTTTTTCTGTAGTGAAATTTTTTCAAACTAGATAAAAAAATTATATTTTCAGATTTCTCTCGTTTAGAGAAATCGAAAAAGTATAAATTTTTTTATCAAACCATTAAAAACGTCCAATAAAGACGAAAAAATTCAAAAATCAAAGTACCTAAAAAAGGCTTTAAAAAATTTAGGCTAAACTAAACTTGAAATTAAGAAGTTATCAAAAATTACTTGAAAATTCACACTTATTGAAAAATATTGAGAAATCCTCGATAGGATATATATTTGAGAAAAAAATTAATAACTTTTTAATATTAATAAAATTCACTACTTACTAAAAGTGAAAAATTGTCGTTATAATCAATATATCAATGAAAGACCCAATCTCCCACCACAATCAACAAATTATAATTTGATGCTAAACAAATTAGATTATTTTGTAAGTTTTTTTTTTGAAAGAGTCCAATTTGAGAAGTTACAAATACAATCGATTCTATTAATTAACCCAATTTCTGCAATCAAATGGTATTTTCGGCATGTTATAGACTTTTAAAACATTTGGGTAAACAAAGTTCATCGTCTTATTTTTTTGGTATTCAAGTAGGTATAAGAGGGCTGAAGTCCAAAACAACCAAAAAATAAAAAAAAAAAAGACTTTTATGATAGAAATAAAGTGAGGGGCAATGCGTTGGGCCCGGCCCATCCAGTTTTTTGTTGAATCGGGTTGGATTTGGGTTGAATTTGATGGACTTTGACTGGTCAACGGGTCAAATTGGATCTGAGCCTCGACAAAAAAGATGAGGCATAAGCCTTGTTTATGGGCCTTCATGGGCCTGAGCTTACGGGCCGAGCTGGGCTTACAGGCTTTTAAATAGTTTTTTTTAAATATATTTTATTTCAAAATAGAAGACGAAAAATATCAAAAATAAAAAAATTAATGCGTAATTATATAAAATCATTCATAGATACTGATTCTTTACATATAAAATATAAAATATTATAAAAAATTAATGACTTCGAGGTGGATCACGAGTCGGGTCTTGGGTCGATCCACGGGCTTCAAAAATTAATGCCAATAATTTATGTGTTACATTTCCTTTCTCATAATGTTAATATAAGTTTCAAAGTCAAAACAATGAGAACTAAAGATAGATCAATGTGGCCTTGATCATCCATCAATTAATTCATAATTTCTTCTTCTTTTACATCGGCAAGATAGTAGTAGATTGTTCAAAACAATAGCAAAGCACAAAAATAGAGATTGATCAGGGTGCCCAATTCACATAACATAAATTTGGCTCTTTTTGAAAATTAATACACATCGAGAGTGGAACAAATTTTGTTTCCAAGTTAACCATACGGAAAACAACAACAACAAATGTAGCATTTTTTTAGTAAATTACACTTTTTATCCTTGTAATTAATTAAAATTATACTTTGCACCAATTATTGTCTATTGTGTCAATCAACCCCTTATACATTAACTCAAACATCAATGTGGTGCTTTTGCCAATCTAAAGTGATGAAAAGAGATTATATAGCCTAGCATAAAGGGGTCATGTCGCCCTTAACTGAACAGAAGATGGATAAAATGACCATATTGACACTTAAATTAAAATATAAAAGGTTCATGGTCACAATTATAAGTGAATGGTGTAAAAAGTGAATTTTTCAGCGAGGGCATGGGTGCAAAAGTTATTATTAGAAGTTAAGCTGTTAATAGTATTCACAATGACAAGTAGGAACTTCATAACACCAAGTTATTTTCCAGTCCACTTATTTTCCAATTTAAGTTTTACAATTAAAAAAAAAACATCTTCTAAGCGTTCTCGTTAAAGTTTTGCTAGTTTAGGAGAAATGAGGAGAATAATATTTTAATTTTTTTGTGTGTGAGTTCCACTAAACAATGATCCAATAGATTAAAAGATATGTCAATATTTAGAGGATTCTTTGTCCATTGGATAAAAACTTATGTAGTTCTCACACTTTTGAGAAGAATGAAGTGATTGTTTTGAGAGGGAGAAAATAATCTCAGGTAAAATCTCATCCGTTGGATTAACTCAAATGGATTTCAAATGGAAGATAATTTTGAGATTTAAAATGAGTTGTGTTTTATAATATAGATTGAACTTTTTAAGGTGGCAAAACCACTACATTAATTTTTTATTGATTTTTTAATTTTATCCATGTAATTATTATATTTAAATAATATAAAAAAAGGGTCAAGTAAAATAAAATGCTACATAATCTTCTTTTGTTAACTTGTAGAAATGAACATACATCTTGAAATGTCTCAAAATAGAATAATATATTTATAATATGATACGGATGAAGTATTATTTTGAATAAATCATTCTTATGTCCTAACGTAAGTACAATGCCATGTATATACTGGGTGATCTAGCAACATATATTTAGGCGCAGTTTGTTTATTGGTTTTTTTGATTTCTTGATTTTTGAGTTTTTTTAATCTTTAGTAAACTTTGTTTGTCGTTCCATCTGTATTTTATACTTTTCCGATTTCTAATAATGAGAGGAGTCCAAAAATATTAATAAAGAAATTATCTAATTTGGGGAACAAATAACCAAAGACGAAAAAAAATATTTTTATTCCAAAAAAAACTATCTAAATCTTTTGTGAGTTTTTTTCTTCAAATTAGATAAAAAAATTTATATTTTTGAACTCTTCTCATCAAAAAGAAAAATAAAATAAAACTTTAAAAAATCATTAAAAATAAAAAACTCAAAAACTAAATCAACTAAGAAAAACTCGACAATGTTAACGCCGTCCATAAAATTGTACTACATTGTCAACCACATACACTGTACAAGGATTCATACTAAGAACCACATGTTTGATACTTGTATACAAATATCTGGTCTGGTCAACTATAGATCAATTATTGAGTAGATCTTTATGGGAAAAAACTTGCATAACACGAGCATATACTCTCACTCTTTCTCCCCCTCAATCTCTCTCTTTCTTTCCAAATTCCCGTCGAGAAAATTATTTATTGGTAGAATAGTTACATACAAACAAAATTTATACAGAATTGTTATACACAATTATGTGCATAAATGTGGTGGTTTCATTTCAAGAAAAATATCCATTTAGATGATTTTTATTTTCAAAATACTATCACCACATCATTCTTGTGGAGTCTTTTTATAAATTGTTTCTAAGAATATCATTTTTTTGTGCAAATTTTTCTTATAAATTGAATATTAGTAGACACGTGATCGTGATCGGGTCACTTTTGTTTTGAGAAACCGGTGACAAACATGATTTTGGGACATATTATCTCTTCTTTGAAAAAAGTATGATTCGATCTTGTATGATTGTTGATCTCTAATCAACTTATTTTTTCTCTTAAATAATATGCTTGACAAACTCTATGAAATTAACGACTTGAATTACTCATGCAGATTTGGGATGCGCCCACCTAATAATAATCAGGTTTTTCTCCCAATAAAACACAATAATGACCCACTTATGGCTGAATATTGATATTTAGTGGAGACTACTAGTAGGAAAGACTCGTACTCACTGGAAAAGATAGTAACGTTAAAAAAATACTTTAAAATCTAAAGTGGAAAAATATCCAAACATTAGGGGAAAAGTGTAATTTACCTAAAGATTATGCACGAGGAAAATTACACGAGTATCTCTCAAACTCTGTTAATTATACATTTAATTCTATTATCCTTTAATGATTTTTTTAATATTTTCATTAAAAAAAACAACGTTGCACTGTAGTCAACTGGCAAAAAATGTATTGATATGTATAAAAATATATAAATATTTATAAATTTGCATTAAAATATATTTAAAAATATTAATACAAGTATGCACTAACTATTAGCTAATAGACTGTGGTCAACATGACATTAAAAGAAAAGAACAAACAAACGAGTTTCACAACCCCAAAAGGAATATTGCCACCCCCGGCCGCTATTATGGCCACATCTCAGTCAATCCCTCCGCCCAAGTGATATCAAAGTCATTGTCTATTGGAACCCTACCAATTTATACCCAAAAAGAAGGGAAAAAAACAAAATAAAACAAAACAAAACAAAGGAAAATGTTGATTGTCGCCCCCATTCATTAGGTAATACTTAATGGGCAAAAAATAGATTGATAAGTGTGAAAAATATATAAATATTATTGTAAATATATTAAAATATGTAAAAATTATTCATTAACTATCGCTTAGTAGGCAATGATTAGCAAAATTAATGTGAAGGTGGTGGGATAAGGATTATAAGAATTAAAAAGATAACTTGAATGAAATAGCATTATAAGAATTTAAATCATCGTTAATTTCCTCCCAATTTGTTTAATTTGTTTAACTTTTCTTTTATAAATTAATTTCTCATAATTTTGTCCAATTTGAAAAAGTCAATTTCAAAAAAAAATATGAGTTTTTTTTTTTGTGTCTATTACGTGACACATCTGCTTTTTTATTTTAGGTAATTTTAATATGTTCTTAAAGTATAATTTTAAAAAATTGGAGTAAATTTTTTAAAATGAAGCATCTTTAAGTGTTTTTGAATTTTTTAAAATAAACAAACAAACGGGACAAAGGGATTAATATTGGAAGCAAATGCTGTTTATTGTGCAACGTGTGACTCACACAGAAGGTTAGTTTTAATGAAAAATATAACAGCAACACTTTAGTCCAACATTTAAAGTATCAGGTCCTCTGCATGTTTCTAAATATCAGGAAACTAAAGTGTACTAGGAATAAATCATAGCATTGTTAAAAGTGGACTTTGCTCTATATTTTGAGAAAATCCAATTAACAGAAGAAAAAGAGTAATTCCTCTTTTGGGTTGTCTTTCTTATAATCTTCTCTTGCGGTTTTTAATAAGATTCTTTCTTTTTTTTATCCAAAAAGAAAAAAGAAAAGAAAAGAAGTCAAAAATAAAATCCCAAGTTAAAATCATAGTAATTGGCGGCACAATCAAAGTTGTTAATCATGTATTGATCAACGTACCGTTTTGACTACTAGTAAAGTACGTATCAGCACTAGACTATATTAGTATATATCGTTCGGATTAATAGATATAGATATACATATTGTAAACACTCCATATATATTTTTTTTAGAGTTAATAAAAATGTAAACAACAGGATATTTAATTCCACATCACAGGTTTAGGACAATTCAATTAATAAATCATACGTTTTAAGTGAAAAGACTCTTCTAAAACTCTTGCAAGTTTATAATTTACCAAAAAAAACCTTTGAAACTCTAAAAATTTATGAAAAAATCACTATAATATGTGTTTTGTATTATTTTTTAGATTCTGCCGGCCAATAATCCCCAAACAAGTCGATACAGACCGATATTTGAAACGATCTTCCACAACTCTGGCCACAATCATAAACTTTTCAAAAAACAAAATAAAAAATTGGGGGACCTATGTGACATGATTGTGGCATTTTCTCACGTGTGTAATACACACCAAAATTGGGGGACCAATGTGACATGATCATGGCATTTTCTCACGTGTGTAATACACACCAAAATTGGGGGACCAATGTGACATGATCATGGCATTTTCTCACGTGTATATAATTGTTTTTGCAATAGCTATGCGCACACCAAAACAGACCGCGTAAAAGGCCCACACGCACACACAAAAAAAAATCGGATGGTCTGGCTTAATTTTTTTTCTTCTTCTATATATATATGTATATCATCATGCACTCTATTTGAAGAAAACATAGAGAGAGACTCATCAAAGACATAGTAAACCATAGCTGCTATGGCACTTCAAGGCTTGCTTCTAGTAGGACTAATGGTCCTGGTGCAAGCATTTTCATGGATTGAAATTGCTAATGCCACTCCCACCCGGTTTAGCCGGAGTAGTTTTCCGGATGGTTTTGTGTTCGGAACAGCCTCGTCCGCCTACCAGGTTTTTTTTTTTGTGTTTCTTCTATATTTGGGATTGCAATTCGTCTTAATTTTTGTAACAATGTGTTTGTGTTTTATGTTTTAGTATGAAGGTGCTTCCAGGGAAGGAGGGAGAGGCCCTAGTATATGGGACACCTACACTCATAAATTCCCAGGTTTCTCTCTCTCTCTCTCTCTCCACATCTTCTTCTCTCTTCAGTGTCGAATATTTACTGTCGGAAAGTTATTTACAGGAAAAGTGAATTCCAAAAAATAAAACCTAATATCTTCTTTATTTTTATTATAAGCGGTTAGAGAATACAATATTATAAGTATTTGAATTACGTCAAATTTAGAATCACATCTTGGTTTTTACACATATAACACAACGATTTTGTAGGAAAATTAATTGTAGAGAGCAGTTAAAAAATAAAATTCTCATAGAATCTTGTATTTTTTACGGATAAGTCTATTCTTTATCTCTCCTGATAATGGGATCCATAAATAAATTTTTAATAAAAAAAATATATACATTTGCTTGCCAAACTAAGTACTCTCACAATATGTCCAAACAAGTACAAGATGCTGTTGTACTTGTTTGTAGAGTGAAATCATGGAACTAGTGCTGAAATGTCAATATATTTCCTTTTTGGTACAAGAACTGTGATTAGCTTGTACACTTTTGGCCAACAATAAAAGGGTAACCATTTATCCCTGTAGTTTGACTAGAGTTTCACTTTCATCCTATAGTTTAAATTTAAACAATTCACACCTTGCGCTTTTGATCTAGTTCCAATATAGTGTATATAGTTCCTCAGTCAACACTCATTAAGGATTTTGACGGAAAGCGAGCATGTCAAACTCATAGGAGCCTTTTTAGTTTTTAGAGGATGTGGATATTCATTAATAAATTGACTTTAAAAGAGAGTAAATCTTGTGATGATTATTGCAGGAAGAATAACGGATCGTAGCAATGGAAATATAGCTGATGATTTTTATCACCGTTATAAGGTACAATTAATTGATTAATATATAATTATTTTTCAAAGTTGGAGTACTTTTACTTATCATGTTTGTTTGTTTTTTGTAAATCTTTGAATTTTCAATAATAAGTGTTATAAATGAATTTTAATAGGACGATGTGAAGCTGATGAAGTTTATAGGGATGGAGGCTTTTAGATTTTCCATCTCATGGTCTCGAGTATTACCTAGTAAGTAGATTTATTATTTTCATTGAAAAAATCTTTACTGTTAATATAATTGGCTAGATTTTTTTGAGAATTTTTAGATTATTTGGTTTTCGGATTTTTTCGTCTTTAGTGAATTTTTTTCACCGTTTGGTCAAAATTTTTATTTTTTGGCTTTCTATTGATGAGAAGAATCTGAAAATGTAAAAAAAAAATAGGAGTACCTAGTTTGAGAAAAAGTTCACTAAAAACCAAAAAAACAAATTCGATAAATTAGCTAAAAAAATATTTTATTGGATTTTTTCTCAAATTTTGAACATAATTTTTTTATTTTTAGATTTCTCTCATGGAGAGGAACCAGAAAACTACAAAAATTTTATTAAAAAATAAAAAAACTTCAATACCAAATGCAGCTTAAAAATTTCAAGCATGCACCAATAAAAACGATAAAATGAAGGGCAAATGTGCATCAATAAAAATGTTATTGGTTATTGCTCCTCTTATTGAAGAGCATATTTGCATTTGTGTCCAATATTTTCTTGATATTCTTTTTCCACCACTTCATTATCAAAAAATTCAGTTACCCACCCATTTTTAAAAAGACAAATGGGCAACTTGTTATCCAGGTGGGAAACTAAGTGGAGGAGTGAACAAGGTGGGCATTGCCTTCTACAACAATCTCATCAATGAACTCTTAGCCAATGGTAATAAATTACTCTCTCTATCACATGGTTCATTAAGCTTATTAATTGGTCAAACAAATATAATTATTTCATACCTAAATGAATTAGAGAAAAAAATCCAACAACTCAATATATTACAAGAATGGGTACTAAATTCCTATTTTATTTCTTCGTGTCTAATATATTATTCTGTGTGTCTGCACAGGTATACAACCTTTTGTAACAATCTTTCATTGGGATCTTCCCCAACCACTAGAGGATGAGTATGGAGGATTTTTAAGCAGTCGGATTGTGTATGTAAACATCTCTTGATACAGTAATTAAAATAGTGCTTCAATATAGTACTACTAGCCATCATCGTCTGTACTTAATCTGGATTTTTTAATTTTTTCAGGGACGATTTTCGGGATTTTGCAGAACTTTGCTTCAAGGAGTTCGGCGACCGGGTTAAAAATTGGATCACCTTAAATGAACCGTGGTCCTATAGCTACGGTGGTTATGATATCGGTATCTTCGCTCCGGGTCGTTGTTCACCTTGGATGGGAAGCGGGTGCCTCGCCGGAAACTCTGCGACTGAGCCCTATATTGTTACCCACAACTTGCTTCTCTCTCATGCAGTTGCAGTGAAAACATACAAGGAAAAATATCAGGTACACAGCACTTCAAATGATAGGAACATGGAATATGAACAAACTTTTCTAACAAAAAGTAAAATAATAGAAGCAATTCAACTCCTATATGAGATTGTAAACCGAGTTTGTATAGAATTGTGTCTCCCACATTGCTTAGAAAGAAGAGATCTTAGCGCCATATAAGTATGATCCTAAACCTTCATAGTAACGGTAAATATTGTATTGAGTTGGGTCAGATCCTTATAAGAATTACTGATATTGTGACCCAGTTAATGCATAAAGCAGACCCTTAATTACGTCTCTCTCTCTCTCTCTCTCTCTCATCAATTGATTATATTTTGCAGGCATCCCAAAAGGGCCAAATAGGGATAACACTCCTCTGTTTTTGGATGGTACCCTTCTCCAATTCCACTGCTGACAAGGAAGCAGCTCAAAGAGCCGTTGATTTTATGTATGGATGGTAAGTGAAATACAAACATTTAGTACTTGATTTTTCAAGACTCTTGTCTACTGCAATTGCTGTTCCTTAAACATTATTCTTCTACCAAATTTGAAAATTAGTGGTATTGACACTATGCATCCCTATACTTTTACCTTACCTAAGTTTCACTATTTGCCATTCACTTCTAATTGTAGCAGTCATGCCCTTATACTTTAAGTCAAATCATCCACCTTCCATTTAATTAATGGCCACTTGGCCTCTTTCCTCACTAATTGAAGAGAATTGACGAAAAAAACACATTGACACTTAACCTAATGTCAATGTAATTTTTAAAAAAGAAATTGTATAGTTAAAATGTAATTTAATCGAAAATTATTGCGTGCACCATGTAAGCATATTTGATAGTAGAAAAGATTTTTAACAATGACCATTTTGGCAGGTTTATTGACCCATTAACCTATGGTGACTATCCGCAAAGCATGCATGAACTCGTGGGTACACGGCTACCCAAATTCACTCCTGAGCAAGCTGAATTGTTGAAGGGGTCTTTCGATTTCCTTGGACTAAACTACTACATTGCAAATTATGCTTACAATGTTCCTTCTCCTAATAGTGTTAATATCAGCTACTCAACCGATTCTCTTGCCGTTCAGACGAGTAAGTTTGCTAAAAACAAAAATATAATCGCCATTTATATGATTGGGTATTATACATAAATGGTCCCTCAAGTTGAATTAGATCACATACATAATTGTTAATGTGAATAGTTTCAATATATACCGATGGTCCCTAAAAATGTTGAACCCGTGTAACTTTGATTCCCAAATTACCGAGTTTGTCAATTTCATCCCATCCAGGAGTATCGGAAGGCTATATTTGGATTGATAAATTTAAAATTGAACTAAGAACTTGTTTGAAATAATTCATTGTCTAATAATATTTGAGGTGGCCGCATTCAAGTATTTGAATGATTTTCAAATCTTCCCAAAAATTTTCAAATAGAAGAATTATGAGACCAAAAATCTTCCGGAATTATTTTCTTTAAAATTCCTATTATCCAAATATTATCTTACAACATTGAGGAATAGAGTTGACAAAATTCAAAATCTTGGAGACATAAGGAACAGAAAACGTATATTTTAGGTCCGTGGGTGGATAATGTAGACGACTGATTTAATATAAGGACCAAAATAATGTAGAGTGCATACTTTAGGGACCGTTAAAATAATTTTAACCCATATAACATTTGTTTTTTGGTTTCTTTCTTTTCTCTTGGTGTTTTCCAGCGGAGCGAAATGGAAAAACCATTGGAAGACCGGTAAGTAACAATAAAACATAATCAGAAGATGACAATGCACAATTCCATGACCCTTCAACATCAAAAAATAAAATAAAATTATTTTTTTAACTCTGTGACAAATTATTACAGACGGGAGTAAAAGATTTTTTCATGTATCCGAAAGGACTTAAAGACCTCCTCGTCTACACAAAGGAGAAGTACAACGACCCAACGATTTACATCACGGAGAATGGTAAGTTACGTCTATTTTTTTACTTTTATTATATTTTTTTTCTACAATTCCAAATAAAGAAAATAACAATTCTATATTTTTGACTTATCATTTTTAGGTATGGGAGATGCTGATAATGTAACTGCTGAAGAAGCTATTAAGGATACCCAAAGAGTTGACTTCTACCGTAGCCATTTACTGTCCCTTCAAGATGCCATTGAGTGAGTTCAATCTTCTTGCTTTTAGGGTTTTTAATTATTGAATCGGGAAATGCTAAAATATATATTGCACCTCATTTGTATTTATTGTGGGGCTGAGATTGTGCCACGTCGCCAATTTTTACCGGTCAAATCGGTCATTTTATAGGTTAACTAGATTAAAATATATTTTAACCACAAATTTTCATAAAATTATTTTTTGATTTATAACATAGTCACAAATTTTTATAAAACTTTTATGATTATATCCATAATGATTCATAAACGAATCATAAAGATTCACAAAATTCACCAAACATACCAATAGAATTGATAACAAATCAATACAACTCATAATCAAACCAATAAAATTCATAAAAACAAGTTTAACCGATATTCAAGTTGACATTATTATTATTAAATTATTTAAAGATTCAGATTAAAAGTTTCTCTTCAAATGCTTATTAAATGTGGTGTGTGTTGTAGTTTTTTCCGAATGAATCACGTATTGGTTAAATTAAAACTTTAGGGTTAATTACATTTAGCACCCCTTATTTTTAATAAAATCTCACTTGAATCCCTCCACTTTTCTTGGTTATGTCAACTTGAAGTGTCACTCTTCCTCACTCCATATATTGTTAACTCTCCTAGGCTATATTTGGATTAAGGATTTAAAATAAATAAATAAAAAGATATTAGATTGAATCATTGGATCTATTAACAGTTTTCTTTCATTTTTTTTCATCACATTCTTGATCCAAACACAACCTTAAGGAAGTGAACTTTGTCTTTCTCTTCTTCGAGTGTTTTCCTTCTTTTATACTAATTTATGAATCTTGGCAGAGCCGGCGTGAAAGTAAAGGGCCACTTTGCATGGTCATTTTTAGACAACTTTGAGTGGTCATCCGGTTACACTCAAAGATTTGGCATTGGCTACATAGATTTCAAGAATGGACTGAAAAGATATCCAAAGCTTTCGGCCTTGTGGTTCAAGAAATTTCTCCGAAAAAATAAAAGTATTATTCAACAGAATCGCACTGCACTCAATAAGTTCTCTCGATTGTATTTCATCAATCAAATTAATAAGCTGAAGAACTCACTTGTATCTTTATGATTTCCCCAAAAATAAATACATCTCTTTTATCACAGCCTCTTTCTATTTTCCTTTTCTCATAATCTTAATTAATTGTCTTTCCAATATAAACAATGTGAAATAAATATAGATCAATGCGGTCTTGATCATGCATCAAGTAATAATTTTTCCTTCTTTTACATCAGAAAGATAGTGGTAAGACTGATCAAAACATCATCCAAGCACAAAAATAGAGATTGACGTTACCTAATTCTCTCTTACAATGATTTGGAGCAAATTCAAATTTGAGATTGTGGGAAAATTTTGAGATTGACCGGGCTGGAAAATTTTCCCAGAAAAAGGCCGCATAGAACTTGACCCTGGGCCATCAATTTTGGGTTTGACTCAGAGTTTCTCTACCCGTTCTACTAAGGCTGAGTTTTGTTTAAGGATTCATTGAGAAAAATAAAATGAAAATGAAAATGGAAGTTGGTCCAAACGGTTGAATCATCTATGCATACATGTGTGTGTCATTAACCAACCTTTCCAAAAATTGATTGTGAAAAGGAAATCCGTTAAATTGAGGATACCTACATTATTTTATCCTAATATTAATGATTAGTTTAATAGTTGAGACGCTTCCTAACTAGAATATTATATTCTGAGTTTTAATATTTCTTCGTAGCTTCCATTTTTCTTACCCTCCTTTTCCTGGTTCCCTCGTATCAAATTGGAAAAAAAAAAAAAAAAGACTTATTTAAGCAAACTAATTACCCAATTCCACTTGAAAGACAGATGCAAGTAAATCACAAACAGCACTCCACAGTTTGCACTCAGCTATGAGTGCAAACCGTGGGGTGGTGTTTGTGATTTATCCCTTTTTAAAAATTCAAAATTTTAAAGATTTTTTTATTTTTTTTAATTTGTCTGTCAATATATACTCATTTCTATAGTGATTTTTCATTTTTTGAAAATATAATAAAGCTTGTTCAACATCCAATGATTTTTTTTTTTAGTTTTAGTTTTGTTATTGATTTTACTTTATTGAAACTTAGAGTTTTAATCTCATTATTTGAATTTAAAAAAGAAAGGGTAAAAAGGGGAAAATGAACAAATATTTAATAACAACCAAAATATATGCTGTATCTATTTGATTCGAAGCATATTTGGAAATTGGAATATTTGCTTTTCAACTTTTCGTACCACATTACTCTTTTTTTCCGCATCAAATATGTAATCTAGCTATTTGAGTTAATTAAAAGTTCTTTTCCGTTGTTTAAAAAAAAGTAATTTTTTTCGCTTCATATATCAAAAATTTATATTTAGAATACGAGGGCATTTTCGTAACATCATGTAATCATCGTTTCAAACAGAATGGGGTGATTTTATTGAGACACTTATAGTAGGACTTATTAATTGAACTTATATAAGTCCAAAATCTATGAGCAAATCAATTCGTCATTCGGATTCCACCAAACTTTTTATTCCCTAAATACCCTCAAGACCATTATTGTTTATATTATATTCATTAAATATATTTCAATGCAATTCTCAACTATAATATTTTCAAATTAATAACTCTTTTCCTTTTGGTGACCTTATTCACCTAAAAATTGAAGTACTATGTCTACTCATAATATTAGGATGTCTTAATCACATCTGTAAGTCGCCTCCTCGAAACTACTAAGTCACATTCATCTAATTTCATACTCACGTAGGTGCATCTAATCTCATACTCGATATAGTGAGTCGCTCTGATACCAAATGATATAAATCCATTGGTAGACCTAAACTCATCTTTAAAAACCGACTTACAAAAAAACGAGTGCCCAAAACTTTTATATTGGTTGGCTCTACTACCAAATGATACTTAGACATTAGAAAAATGGGCACAACATAAGCACATCTAAATATATGTATTATCCTGCATGTTGTATTGAGTCTATTGACTAGTTCAAGAAATTCAAATTGAAAAGAAAAAAAAATGTAACATTTCGTAAATAGGTTTTTAAATGGGCTTATAGCCCATAGGCCCAAATACAGGACAGGGCTTGCCTAAGATGCATGG
>BRYF01000015.1:14097500-14102500 GCA_030159135.1 Actinidia polygama | reverse complement strand
TCTTTTTATATATTTTTTTTCCTTCTACAAATTCGAGATCGAAACGTATTGATTAATGATTTCCAACTACATAAGATCTTCTACTAAGGCTGTGTTTGGATCTCAGATTGGGTGGAAAAAAACAAATGAAAATAAAAAAGTTAAACGATCTAACTATTTGGAACTATTGGATCCTCTACCTTTTTTATATTTTATTTTCTCACACCAAATTTCTAATTCAAACACAATCTAAAGAATTGATCAATACTCTGTACTAAATTTAGTTCACATCGGATGTAACAAATTGAGAAACAAGTGAAATATTTCAACTCTTACTAAAACCAACACCAAATCACTCGTTAAACTATGATTAATTATGAAACAGAAGGCCTAGATTACAACTGGCCATCAATGATCCTTATCCGTACGTACACCTAATTGATTTTTTTGATTGGCAAAGTAACATTTTTATTAAAAAATAATAACATCAGAGGTACAACAGAAAAGAAATCCGTGTGAGGGATTTAGAAAATACATAAACTTTTCTAATAGTGCAATTGTCAAAAACTCGACTTACCCTTTAGTCTCTCAAAATAAAATAAAATACTGAAGTAAACAAACGTACGCCTAATTAATCCCTGCGTGACAAATGATGCAATGCTATCAGATTTCCTCCAATTATTAGTTAAAACTTAAAACAACTAAGTGATCATTGAGGTAGTTATGGGATTAGGAATTCCAACTTGAACTTTCTAAATTCTTATGGTACAGATTGGAATTTTAGAGCTTGGAAAAATTTATGTCCCACTTCCAACTTGATGAATCCCATCAAGAGAAAGATCATCAAAATTAAACTATGATCATTTTTGGTCTGGTAAGAGCCAGCATTTCATATCAAATTTTGTAATTTCTAAGTAATCATCGTCCTAACCGCCATATAAAACCCTAATTAATGCCTACTTGCTCTTCAAAAGTATAATTAGGTAGGAGATGCAACTAATCAACAATAACATAAATAAATGCAATAATGCACATTTCTTTCCAACATTTGGCTGAAAGATCTCGTGTGTGTTTTCTTTTTATTTTGGGTTTTCCGTGAAAACGGTGATTAGGGATTAAGCCACTCTTATGCCCTAATCTCTATATGGATTGCTATTATATTTTTTGTTATTTATTTTTAAAGTTTTAATTTCATTTTTACCAACTTTTACTTAATAAAGGAAAAAAAATAAAGAAAATGAAAGCAGTTTTTTTGCGTTTGTTACTCTTCAATTATCAACCTCCTATATAAAGAACAAAACTAATTCTACAAGCTAAAGCTTGTTGATGATAGACTTTTGATAATCCTTTTCATGCAAATTATTGTATCGGATACAGCTCACTTTTCTTTTCTTTTTTTTTAAGATTTTCAATATCCCCGCCCAACTCAATTGTGTCAAAGAGAGATTAATATAGGACTCTAAAGTTAACGGTTTAGACAAACCTCTAGTGGCCTTAAAGAGATCGCGACCCCTTGAACACAAAATTAAGATTTTTACCGGTCGACCTACCCTAGAATTCCCATATACCTCACTTTAACTATATGGTTATGCACTGACCTTATGCTTGACCAAAAGGTCTGGCACCCTTAGAAATAAACTTCCCAGAAAGATAAGTCATAAAAAAAAAATATTGTTTGGAACTTAATTTTGCTATGAATAAGAGGCAAGTTATATAAAAAAATCAAAAATCATGAATTCATTTTCTGATTATATCAATCATATTCTTCTTTAAAAAAAATAGCAAAAAAAAGAAAAATATATGTAACATATAGTCTTCCATTTGATATAGATCTGCTAACAAACTATAATGCTATGGCAACTAAATGATTTTATCATATTTTGTTTATAATCATATGATATGGAACCCATTGTACTAGAGTTTACATCATCGTATAATAAATAAAATGAGGTGAAAAGATTGGTGCAATAACATTATTGGCTAACAAATGAAAAGTAGTAACATGGAAATGGATGGGGCTAGCTGGACTAAAGTGTCATATCTTAAAAACTTGATTTACATAAACATTTTTATATAAGACTTGGTTGTAACTACTACTCCAACCCCTACGTATTAGGAAAGTGTCATCAGCCATGCTTTCAACTACTTTAAATGGTTTTTTTTATATGAGTTTCAGTTTTAGAAGTCATCGACTTTAAAAGGACTAATTTGATCAATACTTCTTAACTAAAGCATCTATTGATCATCACTTCATATACACGCGCAATAAAAATATATGGGCATGCATAGTTATTAAACAATTTATACCAATTTTCTTTGTATTTGGTTGCTAGGGATAAAAATTACTTAAACTCAAGTTTAAGGTATGGGGATTTTGGTTTGTTTTTTTTGTTTTCGATTTTTTTTGTTTTTAGTAAATTTTTTAATACATTTGATACAAATTTTTAATGGATTAAAATTGATGTGACTAATTTTCTAATACATTTGATCTCCAAAATTTCTTTTTAGAAGTGATGAGTTGATATTTTTTTATTGAATAATTAATAAATAAATATATTTATAATTAAAATGAGCTTCTCTTGACTAATTGACGAGCTCATCATGGGATTCTGACTTGATTTGTAACTTAAGGATCACTGCTATTTATTAAGCCATAATCACTCATCATCATGAATATAATTCACTTAATTAGCTAATGATGTTACCTTGGACACTAGGCAGCTTCTTTGGTACCATCATCATCATCATAAGTTTGTCAAAACTGATAATGGAATTAGGATACAAGAGAGAAAAAGAAAAAAGAAAAATGTTAATGGATAAAAATTGTATTAACAGTGAAAAATATATAAATATTCGTAAAAGTATTACACTGTAACTTGTGAAATGCCTCAAAGTATTGAGTGCTACCAGTTGATTCCTTGTTTGGAAGAGTTATGTGTCCCAGCTGTTTGATAGTATAAGCTTCTGCTAGCTGTTATTGTTCTGAGATGGTGCTTCTGCTGTTGCTGGTATGTAACTTGTAGTGCTGAGTTTTTATTTTTTGTATTTTTTGTAGTTTTATGGTCTCTAGCTTTAGTTGGTACCTTATCAACTATTGGAGTCTTTTGGAGCTTTTAGTTTAGCATATGTTTCTATAGAATGTAGATGTCATTCTGTTAGGATGCTCATTTTTAGCTTTGTTGTTCCTATCCACTTCTCTTTTTTTCAATGTACTTTTGTATTTTGAGATCAATAATATTTTCTTTCGCTGATCAAAAAAAAAAAACTTGTGAAATGTTTATAAATATTCATAAAAAGTACTCACTTTGTTCCAACTTGATTGTCCATTTTTATTATCCAAAAAATCTTAAAAATAAGTTTAAACTTCCTTTTAGGTGCACGGTTGTGTTTGGATCACAAATTTTGAAAGAGTCTGACTTTTTTCTTTCTTCCTCATTAAATCTTTAAACCATATACAACCTTATGCCTTGTGCAGGTTAATGTTTTTTTTGTAGTTGTTTTGGTTTTGAGTTTTTTTTTTACTTTAGTAAAAAAAAATCGTCGTTTCATCAAAATTTTATACTTTTTAGGTTTTATTTTTTTGTTTTTAGTAATTCTTTCCAAATTAGATAAGATTTTTATATTTTCGAATTCTTTTCGTTAAGAGGAACCTAAAAAGTATATAAAACTTTGATCAAAATGTAAAAAGAGTTTACTAAAGACGAAAAAACTCGAAATAAAAAAAAAACTCAAAAAGAAAAACTATCCCAATATGGAATAATTTTTGTTTGCTATGTTTAATTGCATTTCCAGTTAGGGGCCAAAAATGAATACAGCCACCCATATTCTTAATAAGGTTACTGCCTTGCCAATTTTCGTTTTTTACAGTAAATGTGAAAAACATGCCTAATAGTTTTCCCTATCTTAAATGATGTCAAAGTTGGCAAATCACATGGGCGTTTTACTTGGTCCAGGATAAAGCTACGCGTGTAACCAAACGGGTCATGACAAAAATAGGCCCTGTTTGGAAATTTTGAACAGGTCACCTGAGGTATGCCATGGTTCCCACTTCTGGCAAAAGTAAAAAGAAATACAGTAATTAGTGGAAATTTCACTGACTTTGTTTAAAGTTTCTGACAATCACTCACACGTGTAGGTGTTGAAATAGTACTGATATTCCTTAATTAGTAATCTGTTACCTAGCCATGACAATGTAGTGAGTTTTATTTTTATTTTTTTTTGGGGGGGGTCGTTTTTATTGAAAAATCAAAAAAATATATTATTTTTTTAATAAAAAGACACTAAAATTCAAATTAATATGAATGGATTTTAGAAAATAATATAAAAAACCAAAAAATAAAAAAAAACACTAAAAATAAAAAAAAAAATCAACATGTGCAATTTATCCTAATTAAGGCCCAGTTTGGTCAAGATATTTTTGTGATTTTTAAGGTGATTTGGATTTCGAGTTTTTTTATCGTTTGATTGAAGTTTTACAGTTTTTTGATTTTTTTGATGAGAAAAATTTTAAAAAAAAATGTTCAAGTTTTAAAAAAAATAATAAAAAATAGCTAATTTATCAAGTAAAAGTGAGATTTTATCCAAATTAAATTAGATTTTTTAAATTTTCGAACACATCTCATTAAGAAAATTTAAAAAATATAAGTTTTTGATCAAATGGTAAACATAAGTTTACTAAATTAAAAAAAAAACTCAAAAAACAAAATAACTAAAAAATCTTAAAAGAGCCTAGCTACCTACTACCTAGGTCAAACTTGGCCTAAATAGGACCGGAAGTAATATGTCATGTAATGTAAGATGTTTTCAAACTTCCATTTAGGTATATTGATCTATGATATTTTCGAGAACACAAGGTTCACTTGAGTTTGTAAGAATAATTAAAGCTTGAAAATGATGAGTTGTGACTAATTAAATGTAGTTAATCTTAGGTCCAGTTTGGATATTGTTTTTTTTTTAATTTTTTGGTTTTCGATTTTTTTTTTTTGTCTTTAGTTAACTTTTTTCATCATTTGATCAAAATT
>BRYF01000015.1:14072500-14075000 GCA_030159135.1 Actinidia polygama | reverse complement strand
CAACCTATATATTTTAATCGAACCGTATATAAATGAAAAGACCAAGTTTAAGAAGTTAATTGATACAATTGAATATTGAATGATCTAAAAAAAATATTTTAATAAAAGTATAGGGATATAAAATGTAATTTATGATTTAATTCTCATGTGAATAGTGTCTGACTACCTAGTAAGGCACTGTAGCAAATTTATTTTTGCAAGTAATTTTAACTAATTTGATGTCATACAATGTTTAGGGATATGGAGTTGGCAAAATTCGACCATCGTGTATAATGTAAATATTCTTGGTCATTTGAAATTGGACCCGATTCAATTTAAAAATTTCAATGAAGAAAGTGATGATATTAAAATTTCGAAGACCAAAGAGACACATAGTGCATACTTTAAGGACGATTTGTAGTTTTTCTATATTCATTTTCTATATATGTAGTATTTTGCTTGTTTGCCATTTTTCTGATTTAGTAATTGGATGACAGAAAAAACACGAGACAAGGCAACTAGGAATCTGAAATTACTTGGGAAGAATATAGATCAATGACTTTGACACATATGGTGGGTAATTGAATTAAGCTTCGTGATTTTTTTTTTATTTTAATTAGTTAGGCCCGAGAGAATCAATTTAAGAGTTCTAAAATTAACGGCTGAACACACTTTTAATAACTTTAAGAGAACACGAACCGGTCAGCAACTACGAAAACTCTTAATTGGAGAGGAATTATAATTCTTTTCTTAAATTAAAACTACGTCGTTTTATTCTCATATAATAAGCTACAAAATTGTTCCTCACCAATGGGTTCAGAAACCCCATGTCCGCAAAAGCCAGAATATTTAATTACCAGCCCAGATACCTTGAGGGTTATTGTTTCTTCAAGTATATATTAACATTTTTTTCCTTTGTGTTTCAGGATATTAATGAAACAATTCGATTGGGAAATATTGCACCAATGATTCTTAGAAAAGCAACTAAAGATGTTGAGTTAAAAGGTAAGTTCATAATTACTACTTTTAAAACGATATAAACTTATTTAACTTTCATAATACTCATAAAATGATCATACCTAATTAGGTAATTTGTTTTTTTTACGATTGCTCTATTTGAAGTAAAATTGTAAAGGGAGAAGTACTTAAAAAATTCCGAAGTTTGACTATATGAAAAAATTAAATCTTATATTTTAATTCGATAACAATTTAAATCATCTGTTAATCTCTGTCTACTTAGAGTGAGGCAGAGGCACTTGGTAATGCGTAGTTAATGTTCAAAAAGGTTAGTTAACTAACTTCTTAAGGTAATTAAATGAGTTACTAAATCATAGGTATCCCAATTAATTTCGATAATCCAACACTAAATTACAAATTTGTTTTTTTATGAAGCTCACTTAATAAATTATTTTGGAGTTAATGACAATTTATTTTTTCAAGATAAATAAAATACAAAGGCAATTGTTAACTGAATCTTTAAAAATAATTAAGAAAAAGAAAATATATTTGAATGGATAAAGCTAATTAGTCCTTGAACAAAGGAAGCTGTTATAGCCCTGAACAAATAATTCAACCACTAGGCCTTGATTTCACCATCATCAGAGCTCTTCAAAGCAATGTGCCTTATTTTAAGCACGGTGTAGATTAAGAATTTAGTAAAAAAAATAAAAAATTAGATGATTTAATGGTCTTGAACAATTGAATCGTTTTTTTTTTTTGTTTTTTTTTTTACTCATCAAATCTGGAATATAAATACAGCGCAAAAGTACAAATGCCGCATAGACTAAGAATTGACCTCGTAGATGAGTCGTAGGGTTGAGTCTCGCTACTACGAACTCTATCTTCTTTACTTTATTCACTTCATACAAATCATACTATAAAAACAAGAGTACGTACCTTGACACAAGCATAACATTTCCTAAATCTAACTCCTCCATGATATTCATGAATCACTGTAAGCGCGAGAGATTAGAGTTAAGTAGTTAACTAGGAAGTACGACACCACGATTGGAGCTCCAGATGATTTTGATTTTCTTTTTTCTTTTTTCTTTTGGCACCTTTGCTTTTTGGCTTCCAGCATCATCTGAGACCCGTGATGGCGACGATTAGATGTGCAAATCGAGCTTATCTCGAAAGCTAAACACCCTATCTAGTCCAGCTTGTGATACCAGCCCAGCTGATGGGCGGTTTGGGACTGGACCAAGCTGAGTTGGGTCGGGCCTATAAACGGGTCTGACGGGCTTTCCCCAAGACATCCATTCCAGATCCGCTGAGCTGATGGGCCGGGCCAACCTAGCCTATGTCAACCTCACCGAGTCCAACCCAGTTTGCACGTCTAACGACGATCGCGAAAAGCAGCTGAAAATGGTATAGAAGCAAACCATTTTGTTTTGTTCTTTTCTTGGAATTAAATGTTAGCTGAATGAGTGAAGGGTGAGAGCAGATGTTTTGTATATGAGAGATGAGTCAAGACTTTAGCTTTATTTATAGGGAGAGAAAAAAATAAGAAGAAGAAAAAAAT
>BRYF01000015.1:14047500-14050000 GCA_030159135.1 Actinidia polygama | reverse complement strand
GGAATATAAAATCGAATATTTTAAGAAAATACTCTGAAATTTAGAAAACATATTGTATACCTCATGCTTACCTCAAATCGGAATCAGGACCATTAGATATGTTGATCTATCAGCCATGAACAACATACTGAAATTTCACCTCAATCGAACATCATCTCACTGTTGATTCTACGTCTTATATCTCATGATCATATTTGACAACACCATATAATTTCTCTAGTCTCCTATTTTTCTCTCCCTCTTTTTGTCCGTGCGCTTGCCCCATGTAGCCCATCCCACACCACATGTGGCCATGTGATCAATTTTGACCCACATGTCCCTATATCCATATTTGACATATGTTCTAGTTTTTTGGATTATCGTTTTTTTTAATCATAATTTGTTTAAATAATTGCATGTGATTCTAACACGATCTTGATTGAGCTGAATGACAATAATGATTTTGCAAAATTGCGAAGATAGATACAAGATATTAATTTTAGACAAACAAACACATACTCCTCTAATACAAAAAATTTATAACCTACCCATGAAATATAATTTCAATTCCCCTGCATGCTTTTCAACTCAGGTTCTTGCACATTGCATTTAATTTCTTTCTATTGCAATATCAAAAAATAAAAATAAAATATATTTTTAAGTTAATTGCACCACTAAAATATTTGTTAGTCAATGTTAATTCCCCCAACTAAAATGTTTTTTAGTCAATATTAGGTAATTAAGATTTCACACCACTGAAATTGTTACGACGTTTGTCAATATTTATTTTCTTATTTTTAATTTCAGTGCTGCCCCTATAAGAAGAAAAAAAAAATTGCCGTGCATAGCATGGTTTTTCCGTGAAGGTCGCCGTCACTTCAAGATTTTCAAAAAAAAATATAGATGTATTTGTATATGTCCACTTCAATTCATGAATCTTTTGATCATTTTTATTCGATCTAAATCATTCCTGCAAAATCCCGCACCACACAAATAATAAAGAGGTACATTTTTGGTCTCTATCGTAACTTGGTACATTGATCACGTGTATGCGTTGATTAGAAGCCTGTCGACGGATAACTATTTGGCAGTGTCTGTTTAAGATGGACCCTAAAATTAGGAGTCGTCAGAAAAAAGTTAGATTTTTCATACATATATTTTAAATGTTTGATATACTTTTTGCATGCTTTTACACAGGATAAACTATGTTGGTAGTTTCTAAACTATTCATCTTGTGTTACTTTGGTCTCTTATGTATTAATTTTTTAGAATTTGTATCTAATGTATCAAATTGAGTTTTATGTGGTCTTGTGCTTATTACAGAAATTTTCTTCTAAGCTTGTTTTTTTGTTGCATCGGTAATACCTTTGTTGCACATGTATATGCTTTTCCGTTTTTTCACCTAAAAAAAGTAAATTTGTTTTTTTGTCAAGTCCGTAATACCTTTTGTTGCACATGTATATGTTTTTCCTCCTAAAATTTAAATTATGAATCCACCCATTATAAAGGCACATCTTAGAAACAAATTGTACATGTAGAAAGTAGAACTCACATTCCACACGAGAGAGAGAGAGAGAGAGAGAGAGAGAGAGAGAGAGAGAGATGAGCAAGATTCTTGTATTTGGGGGAACTGGGTATCTTGGGAAGCATACGGTGAGGGCAAGCATTATGATGGGACATCCTGTTGGATCCAGCTCATTAAGAAGGAAGCCCAACCCAGATGAATAGTGAAACACTATTGGGCCCAAGCCCAATAGCCCAAGCCCAATATGAATAGTCACCACATTCATATTAGGCAGAGACGAAGAAGATAAGAGAAGGGAAGAGAAGAGAAGAAAAGAAAAGTGAAGGCTGTCTTTGTTGACAGAGAAAGAAGCAGCTGTGCTGCAGAACAGCAGAGTCCAAGATGAAGGCTGCACCGCCTTCCCCAATGTCAAGATTGATGGCTTGGATGAGCTCATGGCTGAGCTCATCGTCCCCTCTCCCTCCCTATAAATTCAGAGGTTGCCAGAGGCAGAGAGAGGAGAGACGTGGCAAGATGTAGTCCTGAGGGAGATTACCGTGGGCACACAGCTTGTTGCGGTGTGCAGAGAGGGGCTGGGGAATTGCTCTGTGAGAGAGCTGTGTGAGTTTGGGGGGAGTGCTATGGTAGGCTGTGAGAGCAAGACAGAGAGATGGTGAGAGATGAGAGAGTGCTGAGAGGTGAGTGGAGAAAAGCTCATCCCTATTGTACTCATTGTAATTCATTATGTGATTAATGGATTATTGGTTCCTCTCCGTGGACGTAGGCATTGTTGGCCGAATCACGTAAATCTTGTCTTGTGTGGTATTTGATGTTGGCAGTGTGACTGGTAACTCGTTTTGGGCACAACACATCCAACTTATGTCTATGGGAGGCCAATCAACCCCAACACTCACCCCTCCAAGCTTGAGCTGCATAACGAGTTCAAATCTATGGGTGTCACACTAATCCAAGTATATATATATATATACACATTAATCTCTTGTTCTTAAGTTTATA
>BRYF01000015.1:13960000-13962500 GCA_030159135.1 Actinidia polygama | reverse complement strand
TAAATATATATTTTTACTTTTCCGGTAAACTGAAAATAGTAAATAATTTTGCTCAAAAATTTAAAAAACACTATAAGACAAAAATAAATCTATAGAAATTCATTTAATTTAAGAGAAATAACTTTTACACTCCAGATTTTAATAAATGCATTTCACTTTTTGTTCTTATTATATAGTTTTCGAATAAATACCTAAATTAACCTTCCAAAGTGAAGAAGAAAGTAAAAGTCCAAGCGTAGGGGCGGATAATTTTGGTAATTGGTAAGAGTGTTAAGGTATTTATTGTAATTGTGCATAATAAGCACAAAGAGTAGAGTGAATTTGGTATAAAGTAGAGTATAAAAATCATCACTCTGACTTAAAACTAGACGTCAATTTATTTTGAATATTTCTATGCTTTTCTCAAAATATTATATAAACTTTATGTTTACGCTGTATATTTATATAATTTAATCTCCATTTAATATAAATATGAATCCGCAATATAAGAATGTCCCATTCAGTGCCGTTGTCATGTTGTGGGTCTTTATGCTACAGGTTCTACATAACTAAAAACATGAATTGTGGTGGTGACAGAAAGAAGAAAATAAGGGTGTGATGGATTTTTTTGCAAATAAAAATTAAAAGAGTAAGGGCACAGTTTTGCCTATATTTTTGAGATTTTTTAGCTGTTTTAAGTTTTTGAGTTTTTACATGGTTAGTGAACTTTTTTCAACATTTCATTAAAGTTTTATATTTTTTCAGTTTTTCTTGACGACAGATTTACAGATTTGCTAGTGGGACAATGCTTGCTAGCGGATGTGATAAGTACCATACCTGCACTTCAATTTTAATTTTTCAAAAAAATAAAAAATTGTAATGGTGGCTAAGTGAGAACTGTTGGGTAAATAGTCTTTGATTAAAGGGTTGCACTTAATTGATTTTATCCAAAATCTAAATAGAAAATCTGAAAAAGCCAACCCAACTGAAATCTATGAAATAGGAGTAGTATTCTATTGAAATAAAGTGCAATATAGATAAGATGTAACATTGTATCTTGCAAATCAAATTTATTCTCTCTCTCTCTCTCTCTATATATATATATATATATATATGTGTGTGTGTGTGTGTGTGTGTGTGTGTGTGTGTGTGAAAAGCAAAAAAGGTTCAAATCTATGCCTATGCTAATTAGCATCTGTTATGTTATGACTCCAAATATCTTTTCAACTTTGAATTTTTATTATCTATCACCGACTTAATCATCTCAGCACTCCCTTTGCTCTTATTTTCACTAAGGATGTATTTTGTAATTCGTAGTTAAGGAGAGAGAGAGAGAGAATTTTCTTTTCGATATTCTTTTACTTGGTTCTTAGTTTGGGTGCTCTATTTGATTTAATTTTCAGAATAAATTTTGTAGAATTTTTTTTAAAGATTTATTTGGTTTATGGCTTTCGAAACTTAATTTTTAAGGATTTTTATCAAAAATAATAATGCATTTTTAGAAAATATTAAAGAGAGAGAGAGGGGAATAGTTTTCTTTTCGAACTTCCTTTACATGGTTCTTCGTTTGGAAGCTCTGTTTGGTTTAGTTTCGCAGAATAATTTTTTAAAAAATTTATTTGGTTGATGGCTTTCAAAACTTATGTTATGAGGATTTTTCTCAAATAATGGGGCATTTTTGAGAAAATATTAAAAATGGTGTCTTCCAATTCTAAAAAATCAATTTCAGTAAAAATGAATATTGTACGAAGTCAATGAATGTCAAAAATAATTTTTGAAAAATCGTTTTGCAAAATTGATTTGAGAATTGAACCAAAACTTTGTTTTCTTAATTTCATTTTCTCCTTTCGTCATTACAAGATGGAGGAGTCAAAATAGATTAAGAAGCAAAGAAAAAAAATTATGTCACAAATAATTATAAAATGTTTTAGAAATCAATTTGGAAAGCATGCTACAACTAATAGGAGAGGCATCAAATTTCTCTTCCTTATCTTAAGTAAAATTCGCTGATTAAGACTGTGTTTGGATTTTGGATATGTGGAGGAAAAAAGAAAAAAGTATTCAAACATATTAGATCCTCTTCAAAAAACCAAATTTCAAAATCCAAACACGACCTTAGAATATACATATTCTGCCACATTGTTTTCTACAAAGATTTAATTTGTATAGATTTTCTATCTGTATATCAAGAAACTTTTAATTACTAAATTGTCTTTGCCATGTCATCCTGATGTATTTTATGTAGGAATCTATTATAAGAATATTATTTTCTAAAATTGAAATTATTCTACTTATCCGATAAGCACTTCTTCTTTGGTATTAGATAAGCACATTTCTTGGTGCATGCCTCTAATTTGGCATAAAAGTTCTCTTATAACAATAATGCTATAGACAGAAAGAAATCATGTGGCCCTAAATTAAACAGAAAAGCCACATTTGCACTTTGACTAAAACGTAGGAAGTTAGCTGACACAATTAGATGTAAATGGTACAAAGTGAAACTTAGGGATACAAAGTGTGA
>BRYF01000015.1:13765000-13767500 GCA_030159135.1 Actinidia polygama | reverse complement strand
ACAAGTTTTAACACAATTTTAGACATTTCATCATAGCCTTTGAAATCAACCCTATCAAGGGCTGAGATTACAATGAAGTAAAATTTCAGAGTTATTAAAACGATGTAGTTTTAATAAAGTTCAGGAACACTTTAGAAATATTTACTCCATTGATTTCAAGTGGTAGGATGTAGTGTCTAAAATTATGTCAAAACTTGTGTCACCGGATCCGTCCATATATATATATATATATATATATATATATATATATATATATATATGTATATATATATATACCTAAATTTGCTTATTGTACAAACAAAGCTTATAAAATTTGGTTTCAGATAACTCCTACCTCAACTACCTTTGAATAAGCAAACTGATAGAGATATTCACATACATAAATCCCCAAAATATTTTTGGATAAATTACATTTTATACCCCTACACTTATACAAAATCCCATTTTGCACATTATATTTTTAATTATATCGGTAAAACCCTTACACTTTGAATCGAGTTACAATGTGACTGTTTTGTCTACTTTATTTTAAATTAAAATTAAGAGGGCCACATGGCCTCTTTCCGTGATTTAACTGCAAATAAGATGGACGAAAGGATTACATTAATATTTGACCTAAAGTATAAAACGTTGACTGACACAATAAAAATAAAACATTCAAAATAAGATTTTAGTAAAAATACAAGAGTGTAAAGTGTAATTTACCTTTTAAAAAAATAAAGGAAAAACTTTTACTTTTTATTTTTAGTGGTGAGTCATCTAGAATATGACTCTTGATCAAGATAGAGGCATCTCATATAGTGTGATAATGACATTGCATTTGGATGGTTTATCTGGCTCCGGCAAAGGAAACCAACCAAAAGTGGGGCCCAAGTTTTTTGTATACTCACAAATTTACCCCACACTTGTCTTGCCTGCGTTGGATTTGTAGTTTCTATCAAGGACCTAATTATAATTTGTGTGTTTTTGACTCGTTCAACCATCAATTTTTTGGCTGAAGAAGTTGTTTTCACTTTTGGAAGATGTTTTTCACAGATTTTTTATTTTAAAAGTTATGTCAGAGTATTTATTACAGGTTTTCTTTTTTCTTGTGGGTCATAAACAGTTTTTAAAAATATATATATATATATATTTTCGAGAAGTTAATTTTTTGTGCTTTTCAATTACAACAAACACTCAATAAAAACACTTTGCACTCATAGATTTTAATTTAATTTACATTAATTTTTTTATTTTTCAATAAAAAAAGTTACCCGACTTTTAAATAATTAATTTTTAACATAAGTTTATTTACGACAAACACCCAATAAAAACACACTCCTAAATTTGAATTTGAATTACATGGATTCCTTATTTTTCAATTAAGAAGTTTTCCCCTTATACTTGAGTAATGTTGTTTGAATCTTAGGTTTATTAAGAGGAAAAATTAAAGAAAACATTAAAAATTCTAAAAATATATTCATTGGTATGAATAATTGAACACAAAATGGTTTTTGTGTTTTTTTGGACAAACCTTTTTATCATTTTCTTCTCATTTTTCTATCCACCCAATATCAATTAGAAATATAAGCCTTAATTAGATCGATTAAGACTTTACAAAGAGGAAAATGTCGAATGAAATCGTTTCTCAAATTTTTTGATGAGAACCAGTTGATCCCGTCAACTCTCTGTGTGCATAAAAACTAACAATTGACTTTAATTGTGACCGAATTAAAACTCTTAATTTCGATTTATTATAACTAAAACTCTAAATTTTAATTTATTACTAAGGTCAAATTTTAAGATTTTTTTATAATTTTTTCTAATATTATTATATGAGTCCACGTAGAAAGGTGAATGTGCATGAGGTCAATATTGGCATAAAGTCGAGAGTCATCAATCACCGATTCATTTCAAGTAACTTCATGGTTAAGTTATGACCAAATAGGTTGATCTCAGCCGTTGAATGCTCAAAAGATCTCATGATAATTGTGGTGATTTCTGATCTCAGTGGATCTGGTGTCCACGGCGGGTCCCACGTTCAACTCTTATCCATGGTGTTAAGATCATTTGAAGTGCAATTTTTGTGCTCATGAAGTGGTCAAAATGACATCATTCTGATAATGCTGAATTTTATTTTTAGAGTGCTCAAAATCTCAAAACGGTGTCGTTTTGATTTTGCTAAAATAAATTTATTTCCCCCTCTCTAAACAGAACACAACTTACACCCCTGCCCTACAAATCATGAAATCAGCGTCGCATATCCGCGTTTACATTATGTGATGCGAAATGTTAGCTATCACATGTCACAGAGATTAGTCTGAGTTGACCCAAATACCTGTTTTGGATACTACGTGGTTAATAAAAAAAATGTAGATGGTAACTTTGCAGTATGCAAATTAGTTACAACAATACACCACACCCTACATTGTTCAGATGAACCAAGAGGGAGAAAGTGAGTTAGTGCATTGACTGGTTCAAATGAAAGGGATTACGGGTCAAGAGGGAGAAAGTGAAATCA
>BRYF01000015.1:13747500-13750000 GCA_030159135.1 Actinidia polygama | reverse complement strand
CCACTAATTCGGAACATCTACGAAGCAACCTGGCAAACTAAAATTTATCTGTCTTTCTATCAAATAACTCAAAATGTTTTATGCTTTTTTGCTCTGTTTTTTAATCTAAACAACTCCTCATTTTATAGTTAAAAATATAATTTTTCAAGTCTAAAACTCACAGCCATAAACATGGCTATAAACTCAGTGAGAACCCTTCTCATTAGTGGGTTTAAGTCACAAAAAATGCAGTCATTATAGGTTGCTTAACAGCTCATTTGGGAGTTGTTAAAACTACTCCTTTTTAAGCTTTCACAATCAATAATTTATGAATGATTTAAACAATTTGTCTATAATTTAGAGGGTAAAAGTGAAATATACTCTATTTTTTGTAGTTTCTTTTTAATGATGGTCAACCGTCAAGTCGACAATGAGGTTTCGCCATGTCATTATTTGAGAAGTTTAGGTTGGGCTCCCTGTCAGACCCACTTTAACAATCGGTGAGTTGATTTTGTATACCTTGTCGAGACCATTAACCACGGGGTGAGGATTTTCTGCGGCAACGACTCCCTGCAACTCGGCAGAGAGTTCAAAATGATGTCATTTTAAAGTATTTGAGGGCAAAAAAAAAAAAACAATTAAAATGACGTCGTTTTATCTCTAAATGTATTCACCCCAAAACAACGTCGTTTTGAGAGTTTGGGAGACAGGGCTACAATCCTGCGGTGTCTTCTCCCACCGCAGTAACCTCGGATCCTTAACCACTAATCCAAAACAATCGGATTCATTTATTTTTGTATATATACGAGATCATTAATTACATCAAAAATTATGTTGATTTGGTATCGATCTACATAAATTCGCATCCTAGATTGATATCCATTTATTTTAATGAATTCCAAATTTGGTGAGTGAACAAAAAGTAAAAATAAAAAAAATATGTGCTACGTTTGGTAATGCTTAAGACTCAAACTTTTTTTTTTTTAAGTTTGTTACCAAAAAAACAATATTTTTTAATTTTTTTACTTTTCTGACTTTACTTTAGCTAAAAATAAGGGGGGGAAAAATAAAATAAAAAATAAAAATATCAATTCTAACTGACTTTTTTGCTTGTAAACTTGAAAAAAAACTGATTCCTAACGGAGCTATAATGGTCCAATAGTTCAAAACTATTGTATTATATACTATTTTAATTTTAATTTTAATTTTAATTTTTTTACAAAATCTATATATTTAAAATTCACGTATCTAGCCTTTAAGATTTTCATACAAAGAGAGAGGGTAGCCACACCATTTGTCACATTATGCAAATTTTTAGTTTAGGCCGTTCCTATGGCCCACTATTTTGCGTCGGTGTACAAGTTATGAAGCGAAAACATTAGCAAAAGGGACTACAACCAAAACCAATTACGGGATGATCGGTAACTGTTTATTTTTTTTTATTTATTTTTTTAAGTATAAATATAAATATAAATTAATTTTTATTGTTGTTTATAATTAAAAATAAGGCAAAATTACTATTACTATTTCTTAAAATTGTTAAAACCATAAAATGTAGGGTTTTATTTATTTACAAAACTCATTTCAGCTACGGTCCGTTCACGCGTGCATGTCATCACCGTCGCCGCTACCACCACTACCACCACCACCTCCTACACGTTTTCCGTCTCCACCACTACTGTCGCCGTCATTGCCACCACCATCGCCACCACATGTTTTTATTTTTAAATAGTTTTAAAATATATGAATAAAATCATATTTTTAGTTTTTATTTTACAAATTTAAACAAATAGAAAATAAAAAATGGCAATGTTTCCAAACATCACTAGATGTTCAAAACGTTGTTATTGTCTTTCCAGTTGCGAGTTTGGTAAGGGTCATAAGGTATGGATTGGTTTACAGAAACTCTAAAATACTTGTACATTTTATATTACACACATTTTCGCATAGAATATAAAAGTATTTTGAATATGTGAATTAACGCAAATAAAACACTTGTTAACTAATTTCTTTAGACTCAGTTTTGCCTAGTTTATCTTTTGAGATTTTTTGGTTGATACGTTTTATTTATTTATTTATTTACCGTTTAATTGAGATTTTACACTTTTTTGGTTCCTATTGTCTAGAGGAATTTGGAAATATAAATAAAATAAAATAAAATTCAAAACAAACAACAAAAAATAAAAATAAAAAATAAAAAAATGTTGAGTAAGAATATTTTTTCATTTTTAGTTATTTTTTTAAATTATGTGATTTTTTATATATTTTTTGACTTTTCTCATGAAGAATAACTAAAAAGATATTAAAAAAATGATAAACTATTTTTAAAAAGCTATAAAAAAAAAAAGAACAACTAAAAAATCTAGAAATAAATACAGCCAAATTGTTCCTTAATTATTTAATGATGAATCGAGTGAAGAAGACGCATCAATTATAGGAGTGGTATTTTATGCGTGCGGGTCTGAACCCAGACACGCTTAATCCACGTGTACAAATGAAAAACACCGCTTTGTTTTTTCTA
>BRYF01000015.1:13705000-13712500 GCA_030159135.1 Actinidia polygama | reverse complement strand
TCTGCTTCGTCCACCACCGCTCGCGTGGGTGCTTCTCTCTAAGGTGGAACGCTTCAGGAAGGAGATTCTCTTTAAGGCATACGCATTGCGCGCAAGCAGTACAATATCACATAAAGGTTTCTCTCTGTCTCCATACATCGTTCCTCTGCGTTCGGTGCCTCCCTCACTTGAGGAGGTTCCTTGCAGGGCTTAGTTACATTCCCGATCTCAATATCCCGACACAAAGACTGAATCCATAGTTGCATAAGTAACAATGGAACCTCTTCCTCTATTTGTTGACACAACAAGCAATATCTCGTGAATATGGCTCTACAACACGACAAAAGTTCAGTCCAGTGCCAAAATGAGGTGCTAGTCATTGTGAGAGCTCTTCTTTTCTTTTCATTCTCATTGTTCTATTTCTTAGTTTGCGGTTATAATCAGTTTGGTCTCACTTTTCTCGTCTGACATATGCTCTTACTACTGTCAACAGAATCTGGATGGCTGTGTTGTTTTCACCAGCCCAGTTTTACTGTACAAAAAATGCATATTTAGTTAAAAAATTTGGATATAAAATTGAAATTGAGAGTCAAGATACCCTTTCTTCCTTAGGCTATGAAGCATGTGTACTTGTATTGGTTCTGGTACGATACGGGTACATTAGTACGGCATAACCTAAAAAAGACTGACATACGGTCCTAAAAAGTATGCTTTATAATTTTTTGTTAATAAATTATATGTTGCAATTAGATAACCAAAAGCCAAAAAAATAATTAATGACTTAGGTAATTTAAAATCCAAGCAATAAAGTTTAATAAAAAAATTAGGTACAAACCAAAGTTTATTGTCATTACCTTAGAGAACTTATGCACCAAAAGTTAATATTATAAGTATGCTAAGCTAGGGAAAAAAAGTCTCGTCAAGCTAACTTCATCTCTATATGAAAAAAGGAAGTACTATTCTGGTTGGGGTATGGGTATGGGTATGGCTAGGGGTATAGCGGGTACTTCTTTCGTGCAACAAAAATTAATGAAAAAAACTTGGTACATATTTTGGTGTACCCAGTACGTATATAGAAATACCAAGCAAGTACCAGTACCCAATACGATTACATTATGAATTTTGAAGTACCCGTGCTTCATAGTCTTGAAGCGATTGAGATAAAGTCAAATTTGTTTTATATTGTAATACATGCATGGTACATGGAATGATGATTCTTGGTTAATAGATTTGCCCAGTGTAATCGTTGAAGTTCATGAAAACCCTCTTGGGTACCTCAGTAAGTGTTTACCTTAGCTCGTGATGAAGTATGAGGTCTCTTGTTCAATCCCTGAACTTCCTCACTACTTGTGTCTTGTGAGTGTTGCAGTTTGTGTTTAACCAGTCATAAACAGTATGGCTGGTGTATCTTGTTATAAAATTAAAAAGAAAACTTAAGTTCATGAAAAATTGAAAATCTATTGAATCAAATCATTAAAAAAGGTAATTTAGTTTCTTCATAATCAATTCCTTGATTCCTTCTATTAAAAATTGCTAAGTGTCTGTGAAATACTTTAGTCTTCAGTTCTAATGATGCTTGCAATATAATTCTCTCTCTCTCTCTCTCTCTCTCTCTCTCAAAAGATTCATACTTTATATTTGTAGTGCTATATTGTTTTTTATATGTAGCGAATTAGATATGCATACACAGTTGTTTGGTGATGGCAGATAGTATTTAGAAGCTACAGTACACAAAACTTGTTATGTATGAAATATATATCAGAAACGAACCAAGTTCCGGGGAACTTTTTCATGTTGTCTAGAAGCTCAAGTATAGAGGATATGAAAGAGCTCCCTGAGAGCTAAAAACAAAGTGCAAGAGCATATTTTTAGCTTGTTTTCCTAACATCTCTACCCCTTTGAATGATTTCCTTCATGCTTCTTCCATATTAGGACGGTATATATGAGGTCTGACACTGTGTAACAGACTAATGAAGATCATTCTTTCAGGATTGAGTGGTCATAATGTGCAAGAACAGCGGCATATCAAGCACGTTTCATCTTCAACACTGCCAGCTATCAGTGAACATCTCGAACCAAACTCCCAAATGGAACTTGTTGGTCACTCGATTGTAAGAGCTTCCCCAACCCCAACCCCCCACTCCCTCTTTGTTGTCTCTGTCAATTTTTGAAATGTTGTGAGAACTTTCTTTACTTGCTTGTTGATATGCAATATGAGGCATTATGACAGTTGTTATACTTCTGCAGGTGTTGACGTCATATCCATATGCAGAGCCACATTATGGGGGGATAATGGCATATGGGGCACAGGTAGGAATGCAACTTGGTCCCTCTCTCTGCCTCTCTTTCCATCACTTTCTCTCTGCCTTTCTCTCTTTGTCTTGCTCTTTCTCGACCTCATATGCTTGTAAGTATGCTTGCATATGTTCTTTGCTTTTTGTCTGTTAGTCTATTTTTCAATATGAGAGCCTTCTGGCCTTCTTTTTGCAATGCTTTTTTGTAATTAATTTTTCTGTCAGAAGTGGCGCACAAATCACTGTGTACTTTGTATGCATTTTTCGCCATGAAGCAACACACTATGTATGCATGTGTGTTTGTGTTCACAGTAGTGCATTTCTCTCTGCTTTTCCCTCTTTGTCTGGCTCTTTCTCGGCCTCAAATGCTTGTCAGTATGCTTGCATATATTCTTTGCTTTTTTCTGTTAGTCTATTTTTCAATATGAGAGCCTTCTGGCCTTGTTTTTGGAATGATTTTTTTTAATTAATTTTTCTGTCAGAAGTGGAGCGCAAATCACTGTGTACTTTGTATGCATTTTTCCCCATGAAGCAACACGCTATGTATGCATGTGTTTTTGTTCACAGTAGTGCATAAGGTTTTCATAACTCTGGACACATCTTATTTCTCATGCTTGGCCTTTAACTTCATAGGAAACAAGTTCTCAAAGTGTGAAGTTTTAATATATTTTCCCAAGTCCTAACAACTATTGCTATCATGCCAGGTACATCCTCATTTACTAGGTATCCATCAGACTAGAATGCCTTTACCCCTTGAAATGGAGGAGGAGCCTGTTTACGTGAATGCAAAGCAATATAATGGAATTTTGAGGCGGAGGCAAACACGAGCTAAGCTGGAGCTGGAAAAGAAAGCAATAAAAGTTAGAAAGGTAGCAGTTTCGGCTTGTGATCTTTCTTTAAATGAGCTACAGCACTTTTAGTTATGAACTATGAATTATTACTTGCTTTCCCAACCTCAACGTCTTCAGCTACCACCACGAACCCCAAACAACTTGAAAGAGTAAGCAGGACAACAAAAAAGGTAAATTTAATAAATAAATTTAGACATGCATCAAGTTATATAAGAAAAAATAATTAATGGTAACACAACTTCCACTCAATCTCTGACTCTCTGTATTGTAGTCTTAGTCTCTATCACCTCCTTTAGCAGACGTGCTTAGTTTGTGCATTCATTTTTATTAATTGCTTTTCCTTAATGGTAACCACATTTGACGTACGTTTCCATTGACTTCAATTAGCAGAGAGTATGGTGGTGTAATTTCAAAATTTGCTAGAATTCCTTGTAATTGTCAGAAACCACAAGGGAATTCCGTATAATTATCCCTATTTATTGTCAATGTGCAAGACAACTTTGATTATTAGGAGATGTTGAGTACCTTCGCCGAAAGTTTTTTTAAATAAACTATTTGAATGGTGTTGTTTGTCAAAAGAATGCTCTGTCATTGCAATGCTAATTCTTGGTACAGCAGAACCTCTAGCTGTTTATTTGAAGGCTGAAAAGGAATAAGAATGTTGTTGAGAAATTGAACTAACCATAGTTTGCATTTTAAAACTTACTGAAAATTTGGATCCAAAAGCTATCCAGTGTGCTCACTTCTCATAAGTTAATGGAAGAGCATAAAAGTCCAAATGGTATACTTTCAAATGCCTTTCTATAGAAATGAGTGGTTCAGTACTCGTATGTAATATTTGATGTGGCCTATTCAGCAAGAGCATCATACAATATATAATGGATGTAGGATATGTTTTGAGGTGCACAAACGTGTGGGGTATGCAAAATATGCAACATTTATTAGGTATGAATGATGACGGCACTAGGAAGTATAGCTGTATCAATCCTCGACTTCCGTACCAACATGTTCACAATTACCAAAGGAGGTTTTAGGTTCAGGGGTTCGGGTAAAGGGTTTTGGAGTTCGAGTCTCCATAAATTACATAAACAAAAAAAAATTATGTTTTGTTTGGGTGTCACTAGTTATAGTTCAATAATAGCAGTTATTTTAGCATTTTATTTCAAAAATTCTGGGTCTTTCAGTTACTTCTAGAGGGCTATTATCGGTAATCAGGGTGTTGCCATCGAAAGTAACGATTGATTAGTAAGATATTAGTTGGCTGTTCCAGTGTGGATTCTTGGGTTTATTATTGTTACTGTCGTTGTAGATTGGCAACGGGGATCTTCTTTCCGGTCTTGCTTCCTGTCAAGCGAGTTGGGATTGGTGCCTTGACTGGTCATTACTTAGCTTGGGTTTAGATGCATTGAAAAGATACATTTTTTCCTGACTTTGATATATATTACCGCCTCAACTTTCTGTTAATATCTTAATACGGAAACTTCCATTAATCTAATACATGGTTTTTCTTTCCATTTCAGCCATATCTTCATGAATCTCGACACCAACATGCTATGAAAAGGGCAAGGGGTTGTGGGGGCCGTTTTCTTAATACAAAAAAGTTAAATAACAATTCCACCAATCCGACTTCAGAAAAGGAACCAAAATCCGGTACAACTGTTTCAACCCAATCCGGAAACTCTGCGGGTTCCGAATACTTGCCCTCGAACTCCAATGGAAATTCTGATCAATACAGGCACATTTCACATGCTTCCTCCCATGGCAATATAAACGGTCATGGTCTGTCATCCATGCACCATTTTCAATCGACTGGTGGTGAGGGAGGAGACTGGTTTGATCAGGAGAAGGGGAGGATGTTTGTGAATCAGGCCCCCCGTGGGGCCGCTACTACCAAATGAGAAGCCCCCCGTTATGGGGGTGGCGGGTCACTTCAGCGATGTCTTAAGCCCTAGTTTGGTGCTGTTTCAGCCAAGGCTTTTCTTGGGTTTTTTTGGTCTGAATATTTTTTCAAACGTGGTCGTTTTTTGTTTTTTTAGTAATTCTCTGGTTCTTCTATTCGAGAGGATCCCAAGAATTAAAAAAAAATTTGATGACAAGCTGGAAAAAGTTCACTGCAATAAAAAAACCAAAAAAAAGGCTGGCTGAAAAGCAGCTCCCAAACTAGGGTTTGGCTATGTTTCCTTCTGATCAATAGGTGTTTCATGGAGGCAAAGCTGGACGGTGGCCCATCCGTGATTGGGGGAACTCTCCTCTGGCAAATCATTCTTGGCTCTGGTTACTTTGTGTTTTAGATAAGGTGAGGCGAAGGAGTTTGATACATAGGTGTTGGACGATCTTGTCCCGTCTTCACTCTGCCATTTTCTTTTCTCTGCACTTCACCCCAGTTTGTACATTAAAGTCTGTACCAATAGTTGTGAATTTGGAATCTTAAACAATCAAACATCTGACAAGTTTCAATTGTGTGGAGACCTCTTTGTTTGTTTGAGACGAGAAATTTACGTTGTACAATAAATGTCTTTCGTGTTTCCACTGCTTAAGAGCTGGTTATCTGTGTGGTCTTTTAGGGTTTTAGTGTATATCTCCAAGTCGGTGATGTTACGATCGTTCCATGGCCATTGGCCGGTATCTGTGATATGCCTGTAGTTTGCATTTTCCTATGCATGCGTTGTTGCATGATTTATTAGGCGATTTTGGAAAATTAAGACAGTCGTGAAGCCACAGCCCCTCTCTCTCTCTCTCTCAGCTGAACTTCGTGCAAGTCCTGATTTCTAGCCTTTTTGTTGGTCCATGTGAAGCTGTATCTGTTTTCCTTTTGAATTGTTCAGTTTGTCACGATGCATTTGAACGCTTGTCCTGTGAAGTATTGCTAAACCTTCTTCCACGGCATGGCAATGAGTTGTTGACTCAGATAAACCTTTTTGGCGTTTGGAGAAGGATAAACTTCACTATTTGTCCCGGTAGTTTGACAAAAGTTTTGCTTTGGTCCCTTTAGTGCCAATTTAAACAATTACGATCTTGCAGTTTTAATTTGATTTTAATGTAGTCTCTCCATCAATACCTATTAATGATTTGAACGAAAAAAAAACACTTAGAAAACTCACATAGCCATTTTTAAATTTGAAAAAAATACAAGGACCAATAGTGATAAAATTAACTTTTAGAAAATGTCACGTGAGTGTGAGTTTCACGTGCTCACTCTCCATCCAATTATTTGATGGTATTAACAAAGTGACTACATTAGAACTAGATTAAAATTGTAAAATCCTAATTGTTCAAATTTAAATTGTGAAACTACAAGCTTTGTGCAATAGTGACTAAATAGCCCGAAGTTTTTATTGTAAGCTTCTAACTGAACTTGTGTTAAAGTTGATTGCTCAAAAGTAAAAGTTAAAAAGTATTAAGTTGAGCTATTTAATTTTTTTTCAACCTTTTAAAGTTGAGTTTGACCCAAAAATAAAAGCAGATGTTGTGACAAAATACTCTTAACATAGTTTTTAAGACAAAAATAAATTGCTGCAACAAACACTTGATCAATTACTTATTTTAGCTTTGTCAATTTTAGTAAACTTCTAGTTAGTTTAATTCAATTGATAAATTTGTTTAAAAATAACTAGTGTCTTTTATGTAAAAGTTAGCATATAATTGGGAATGAATCAATTTACTGTTTATTGGTACCATTACTAAAAAGTTATAGAAGGTGCATTGACAATATATACTCACGTGCGGTGGAGCATATAAAAATGCATGTTTCATCACATATGAGTATACACTATACAAAATGCACTATTCCTAACAAAACTCGTCCTATTAACCATCACCCACTGGGGGTGGACGATGGACATTTTTCATACTCGTATATATTTATACAATTTATACGTTTCAATAAACTTTCATTAGTATCTATACACTTTTTATTCATTATTTTCTATTTTTTTATGCAGTAGACTGGCAAATGAAAGTTTATGATAATTTATTTTTTCCTTGCTGGTTTTTATGGTGGAATATAATTAAGGACACTTGCTTTCCTCATCAAAACCCTCCAAACCCTAAAGTAGAGCCGTTCCACAACTACAAGTTACCGAAGCAAAAAAAAAAAACGTGCGAGGTTCCCTCTCTCTCTCTCTCTCTCTCTCTCTCTCTCTCAATTTTCTGAAAATTAGGTGAATATCGTTTAGCGTCAAATCTCAAACATGAGTAGTAGGGGCTGGGTTTGCACATTGATGTTTAGATGCGTGCGTGCGTGCGTGCGTGCGTGTGTATTTGTATATGTTTGTGAATATGTTGATTGTGTAAATAAGTTAGTTTGTTGATATCTACGAGGGCATTGCTTGGATATTCGGCAATGGTGGCTCTTTCCTCATGTTTTCATTATTGGG
>BRYF01000015.1:13697500-13700000 GCA_030159135.1 Actinidia polygama | reverse complement strand
TGCTTGGAAGATTGGGAAGACATGCCAGGAAAAATCTTACTCATAGGGTATTGAGTTGGTGGGATTTTTGGCGTCTTGGACTATTTTTTTTTTAGTATTCGAACTTATTAGTGTTTTTTTTCCCTAACGGGTTTTCCACGTAATTAATCTAAGTACTAATTATTTGTACGTGGACAGATATTTTTAAATAACGGATTTGGTAACCGTTTTTGAGTGAATGATGATTAAAGCATATTTTTAATATATATTTTTACGTGTTTTAATGCAATTTCATGAGTATTTATACACTTTTCACGTATACTAATATATTTTTTGCCATTAAACATCGCCCATTAGGTGATGGTTAGCATTTTTCATATATATACGGAAAAATATATAATTTGTTGATAGGGTAATGCATAATAATCACTAATATAGAAGATATAAAACTTATATGAAGAAATCCTCGAAAAGGGAGTGGGCAACCCAAAACTAATGGAGCGTCTTATTTATTAAGTTGAATCCTCAAAATACATGGGAAGAGACTAAAGGACAATTTACATTTTTAGCCTTTCAACTTTAATTCGTATTCTTCTTTCGTCCTTCAACTTCCAATTTAAACACATTGGACCTTGTAATTTGCACCCGATTACAATGTTAGCATTTCTGGTGATCCCCTTTAAAGTGGATCGAAATAGGCACGTGCGTCGCACATGACTAAACAATTTCACATTGGGAGGAAATTACAGCCGATTCTAGCCATAAAGGTGTTTCCCTCTAAAGGTCTGTCTAACCACATAAAAAGGAGTAATTAAGTTGGTGTCTCATTCGGAAGAGATGATTCTGTTTGTGGACAAAAATGCTTTTAAGATTTTAAATGATAATTTTGCTAATCACCACCTAGTGAGTGATGGGTACAGTATCTATTTTACGGATATTTATATATTTTTCAATTATATTAATACATTTTTTATCCATTAAACACCATCCGTTAGGTGGTGATGAGCATTTTACACGCACGCATAGAGAAAGACATAATTCTCATTTCTCTCTAATATCAGTCACCATTAAAAGCGAATGCTCACCTTAACGTTCCCGTTTCACCAATTCTATTGCGCCGCCGCTCCCTCTTCAAACACATAACCCTATTTGTCACTTCTGATCTATCACGCCACCTTTCGTGAAAAACTCCCCGACTTTCGTGAAAAAAAAAATTGTGTCAGTGTGCTTGCTATAACTTATGAGCAAAAAACAACTTAAAAGAGTTGATACCTAGAAAATCAATTTGCCTAGAAAAAAACTTATGCTTCATTTTCATGTTTTTCATCTCTACTATTAGAAATCAATTTTTAAAATAAGTTTAGTTACTAACAAACATACTTGTTGTTAGGTATAACTAAACTTATGTTAGAATTACGTATTTAAAAATAGAAGTTGGAATTTTTTATAAGTTTTGTTGCCTCATTAGCAGAAACATAAATAGAAGCAGAAACAGTATCAAACAATATAACACAACTTTTAAAAAATAAAAAAATAAAAATTGTAACTTATAAGTTATATCGAACACGCACATTAGCCTGTTGCATAATATATATTTAGTTGTTTCCTATGATTTTGTTGATAGGGTGATGCATAACGAATCACTAATACGAAGAACAAAGAAATTTACAAAATACATGGGACGAGAAAAATGGTATATTTACAAAATGACATTTTACATTTTTATTGTTCTCACCAAACTCTCTCTCTCTCTCGCGCGCGAGATCAGAGTCACTGCTCGTCGCCACCCACCCCAAATCTAGATGGAATCAGCTTATTTTAAGGATAGACCCGTTTTTGTATATGGCCATCTCAGCTCTCCATTTTTGAAATACATGCTTTATTATCCAACAATAGTGAAATTTTACTAAATTGATGAATGAAGATAGTAGTTGCAAGTGAGATTATGAAAATAGTGTGATTGATTTCAGTTTTGCATTTTTTTTCTTCTTCCTGTTATGGCAGTGGAGCTGGTTGTGTGCAAGTGGTGGTGTAGAGGAAACAAAGGCATCAATTCTTTTTGCTGTAAAAAATAGTAGAATTTTACTCTATTTGAAATTAGTAAAAATCTTCTACGTTCATTAAAATTTTACTACTTAACAGTTTCATCAAAATTCGTGTTACCGTAATGTGGATTTTGCCCTAAAATTTGACATTGTTGATCCCTGTTATTTTAAGTGGATGGAATTAGACATGTGGCCTGTAAATGTACAGGTGAACTTGTAATTATTGGGATATTATACTTTTATGCTACATATCTCCTCGGCCCTATTGAAATATTGATTAGGTTGGCTGATTTTAAAATTTATATTCAAGAACACCCTGCTTGAAATGCTATAAATACGGGTGCACCAATAATGAAATTCGCATGAATCATTTGGCTTTCTTTAGAAGAATTAGAGGTGAACTCTGGTCAGTCGGCGCTCTACCCAAGACTTTTGGAGAGAGAGAGTGTTTTTCCATCAAGTTTCTGATAGATCAT
>BRYF01000015.1:13562500-13565000 GCA_030159135.1 Actinidia polygama | reverse complement strand
AAAAAGATACAGGAGAGAGTGAGACGGTAGTGGACATGGGGGATGCGGGAGCTAAGGTTTTTGAATAGAAGAAGAAGAGGACGGGTGTATTGAGGTCTCTAAGGGGTATTAAAGATAAAATGGTGTAGCTAATAATATGATTTTACGTTTTTTATATTATTTTGGAGACTCCACCTATTACGAGTTTTTTTATTGCTAGACCGTTGAAATATTATTAATTCCTTAATTTTCCACTGTCCTGATATTTTCCCAACCCAAAATGCCTTTCACACAAGGTAATTTATTAACACCTTAATGTTATTTGCAGTGATGCCCATTAATTTAATTTTTTTTTCCACATTATGTTTCTTTTTTCTTTTCTTTTCTTTACTTTAATTCATTTTTCTTGTAAATAACTTTCTCTCATCAAATATTTAATACCCAACAAGCCATTAAAATTCATTATGTTTTAAGGACCTAGTCATTAAATTCACTAATTTGAAAATAAAAAATGTTGATATCTGAAACTTATTATCAAATCAATTTGCATAAGCAGAAAGAAATTAGGAAGTATATAAACTTTGGGGGAGAATCATAAATAAGAATAATGTACGGACATATTCAGAAATACACCATAACATGAGGGTATCAATTTGCATCAGTGTTCAGCAAACAAACGCGTGACGTTTGAACCACTTACGTACAATATTCGCCGCGTTCTGGTTAGTTGGCTCTTTTACCTATTATGCCCCTAAGTACCCCACAAAATCATAGAATTGCCCTCGACTTTTTCTACCCTTTTCTTTGGTATTTTCTCCTTTTTTATTGCTTCCGATTCTTCTAGAACTCTCCTTGAAGTTTTTCAATAATTTTCACCCTTTTCCAGAAGAAACCTTTGTTGTTTAGCCAACGGAGAAAAGAAAAGAAAAAGGAAAAAATATAAAAAAAACTCAGGATTTGGCCATAAAAACATATTAAACTTAATAATTTCAGTTGTAACAAATTGTACTTTGTAGTTTTAATTCGATAGTAATTTAAATTATATGTTAGTCTCCGTCCATCTAGGTTAACAAAACTAACTGGTTTCAACCCAAAATCCACTGAAACGTGTCATATAGGGTTTCAACATTTTTAAAGCCTTAATTGAACCATTCTTATTTTAAAATGACATAGAATCACAATACAAATTGGATCTCTTTAATACATATACAGATCCAAACTCTCTAATTTGTATTACTAATTAATTTAATTATGGCTTTAAAATCGGATAACCCTATACAAAATCGTTTTCGTGCGTTTAAAACTACATGGTTCTGGATGAGAATCAGTTGGTTTCGTTAGCTCTATGTAGACATTTAAGTTGTTACCAGATTAAAATTATATGGTTCGATTTGTTATTATTAAAACTGTCTTAATTTGTTTATATGATCAAACTCTGATTTTTTTTAATTATTTCCTAAAAATAAAATTCCAAAGACTTCAGTTTTTGTTCAAGGAAATTAAAAAATGATCGAATTACGTAAGTATGATAATTATATTCATTTAGGAAAAATGTCAATCATCGCTTAATGGGTCGTGGTTATTTACGTATATTGACAAACTTGAAAAGTGGATAAATATTTGTAGAAATATATCGAAACTTGTGAAAAATGTAAAAATATTTATGAAAAATGAACATTAACAAGGGGTAATTGGTCAAAAATTTCTAAAAATAGATTCATTCTAACTAAAGTCTTGTGGGTGTGGTTTTTTTTTTTTCCTTATGAGAGACATGAATGACCTTAAACAATATCTAAGGGACTTTAGTTTTAAGCATTCTCCAATTTATCTCCATACTATAATGAAATTATTTTGAGTTTTTTTTTTTGAATAATTATATCCATTAACAACCGTCTAAATAAGCAGTGGTAAATAGAACTGTTTATTTAGTTAGAGGACATGTTTTGGACTCTAAAAAAAACTATAAATTTCTTCGATTAAGCTAATTGACCTAAAGAGGTTGAATTATTAAAAGGTGACAATAATACTCCTTTTTTTTCAACTCTTTCTTTTTTTCTTTTTGCAATTCGATAGGAGAGAAAATGAGAAAAGGAAGTTGCATATCGCAACAATAGGACTCGAGTCCAAGTATTTACACCTAGTAAGGCGTGTCTCAACTCTGACTCTCTTAGGCTGCATTTGGTTGGATGGAATTAGGGATAGCAGCGGGGCGGGTTCGGGACGGGTTCGGCCCAATCCGTCCCCGCCCCGATTAAGAAAACCCTCCCCCACTCCCGTTCCAAAACCGTGACGGGTTGGAACTCAAAACCCATCCCCGCCCCGCCCCGCCACGTCACGTTTATTTTTTATTTTTAATTATATATATATATATATTTATAAACTGTATAAAAAAATATATCATTATATATATATATATATATATATTAAGGACATTATGGTATGTTTTAAAAAAATAAGGATAATTTTGACTATTTACACATAATCGGGTCGGGGTCGGGGCGGGGGCGGGCTAAACCCGAAC
>BRYF01000015.1:13527500-13532500 GCA_030159135.1 Actinidia polygama | reverse complement strand
GTAGTAGGGATACATATTCCTTGATTACATATCTGGGCATTATTTAATTTATATTTAATTCTCATAGATCTGCCACTAGCATTGGTTAGACCTTGAGTAGTTTTCTCAAAATATTGAGTAGGTATTAAACCTTCCTGAATGCAGTTCATATCTGCACCACTATCAATTAATGCAATTGCATTTTCAATAGTAAATTCATTTTGAACTACTAAATCAATTCTTACATACCATTTTTGGTATAGAACCTGATTTATCATTAACAGGTTAGAGGGAAATTCCTCTGGTTTAGATTCTTCCTCCAAATCAATTTCTTTCAATTTTTCTTCTTTTATTTGTTTAGAGAGATCTGTCAATTGAAAACTTAAATTCGTAAGTTTCCTGTCTTGAACAGCATCCTTCTCTTTAAGAAGTTGAATTTCTGATTTAAGAGTATTTATTTCTCTTTTTAAATCATTCATTTGGATTGGTTTAGAAGTTTTATTTTCTTCTAATCTTTTTATAATTTCACTAAAGGAATATCCTTCTTTTTTAATAAGACCTTGATTATTAATCTTAGCCTTACTGTTAGAATTACTAGATTCTCCTATAATACAAGAATCTATAATTTTCTTTTTTAATGTTCTATCAGAAATTGTTTCTATAAAATCAAGAATATTTTTCTGATCATCAGAAAGAACATTAATAGAAAGATTATTAATCTTTCCCATTGCTCTTAAATAATTATCTGAAGTAGAACAATAGCAATTTGCTTTGTCTTCTTCATCTTCTTCAGAAGATGTACTAATGAAATCTTCCATTTCATTAATCTCATCACCCGAAGATATCTCAGATTCATCATCAGATTCTTCTTCTGATGAACTACTATTAATTAGTAGTTTTTCTAATTTAAGCTTTAAATCTGGATCTATTTACAGTTTGTTCAGCTTTTGTTTCATCTTACATTTAGTGGAATAATGACCTGGCTTTTCCAAATTTATAACAAATAATATCTTTCTTCTTAGGTTTATTTTTCTTAGAAGAAGATTTTCTATATTTTTCCTTATAATCTTTTTTATCTTTATAAGGTTTAATTTCATTAGAAGTCTTATTACTTCTATACCTTTTACTAGGTTTTCTATATTTTTTAGAAATATATTTCTTTTCCTTATCTCTTTTATGAGATTTATGATGTCTTGCATTGGGAATATCCACTGCAAATTGATCACAGAAATCTCCTAATTCTTTTCTGTTATCTTTATTTTTATTTTTCATTTCTTTTTATAATTTAAAATCATTACAAAGTTTTAATCCTTCTTTTACAATTAAGGCAATCAATTGGCCATAAGTGTAAAGATCAAAATTAATAGGACCTTTATCATCCTGTAATTCTATTCTTACCCTTTCAGCAAAGCTTTTGGGTAAACCATCAAGGAACTTAGCTTTCCAAAATGCAGAATTAGCATCTTGTCTGTTCATAACTTTAGCTAAGAAAACATCCTTGTACCATCTAAAATGTGCTAATGATTTGCACTTAAGATTCTGTAATAGGAATCTTTGGCTTTCAGCATTACTGCTAATTGTGCCACAGAAATGAAAAACAATTGATTGAACAAGAGTATAAATAATATCAGGCCTATTACTTTCTACTCCCTGCTCATCAAATTCTGTTTTCACAGCATTAAAAATCTCATGTCTTTGAGATGCAGTGAGATAATTTTCCCACCATCCTTTTAAGGCTCCTGTAAAGCCACAAACAATCATTGCAGCAATATCCTTTTCAGAATTATTATTATTTGAACATACAGTAGAGTACATCAATACTTCATGCATAATATGTTCAATCTGGTATTCATTCAAACCATCAATATTCCATGAATAAATCTGGTTATTCGAGAAACTTACTTGTCCTGAATCAAAATTTTCCTCAAATAACAAATCCTGAGGAGTTGGTCTAGGATAGTAATGTCTTCCCGAGGCAACAAATTGAGGAAAATATTTTTGCCTATATTCAATTTTATTAAATTGATTATTTTCTTGTATATCTTGAAAGGATTTTTCAAGATTAACAAGATCATTTTCTTCCTGCATTCCAGGAGAAAAATTCTTAAGCATATTAATACTCAAACCTCTTAATTTGGTTTGTAACTCATTAATAAACTCATTATATTGTTGATTATTAATGGTTCTAAAATTGTTAACCTTTGGAGGAGGTTTAATTTTTACTTCTTCTATTTTGGAAGAAGTTGAAGCAACATCTTGTTTTTTATGAACAAGATCTGGTTCTTTATCAATTTTTTCTACTAGGGTTTGAATTTGATTTTCAATTCTAGTAACTTGATATCCTAAAGTTTTAAGGTGTAAATTGGTAAAGTTATTTTGCTTTATCCATTTTACATCTTGATCTCCTTCATTGGTTCCAATGAAAGCAGAGGCCTTAAAACTTAGACTTTCTCCTTGATTATCAACCCCACCTTCAATTGTTAAGGAGGTTGTAGGAGGATGAATTGAGCTAATGACTTTATTGTCTATTGTTTTCCATTTAACTTCAAATGTATCTATTACATTTAAAGTATTTTGTAAATAGCTTTTATCTAAGCCAAATTCTTCAATATATGTGCTAATAAACCATTCCGGAAAAGGAATTAGCTTTTTAACTTTTTGAAGATAAAGATAATATTCTATTTTATAAAAGTCAATTGATTCTTGACTGTAAGTAGTACTATACCACTTAACAAACCCTTTATATTGAGGTTCTCTGAGATTATCTCTCATTAAATCTCTAATTATATGATGATATTGATTATCAACTTCAAAAATGTCTTTAAACATAATTAACTAAAATTAATTTCACTAGCAGAAGAAGAGGTTCTTCCCCTATTATTATTCTGCTCTCTCTGATAAACACCATGAGGAATTTGGTTAGGAGATATCCTAATTCCTTCAACAGATATATTGGTTGGATTATTATTCTCCAAATCTTCTTCTCTAGGTTCACTAGATGCAATTGATGCATTTGAAGATCTAGACACTGATGGTCTAGTAGAAGCTGGTAAAGAAACCTGATAAGGTAACTTAGACTGTCTATTTCTTTTAAAATTGAAATAAACATCCCCATTTATCATTTCAGTAACATTTTCTATTGTCCTATTCATTATAGGAGCAGGTGGATTAACCCTAGGGGCTTTCCATCTTTCTGGAAAATTAATTTCTTCCCATTTAATTAATTTTTGTCCTGCAACTCCCTCTTTGTCAAACATTCTTGACTCAATAAGGGTTGTCATTCCTGCAGGGTTACTAATGTTTTTAACATTAGGGGCTAAGGTATTCATAACCTTATAATACAGTCTATAAATAACTGCAACAGTTTCTGCACCAGACATAAAATTATATCCATGTGTCAAAATCTTTAAATTACATGCTTCTCCTATTGTTCTATCTGTTAATGATAGAGTTAAATTAGGATAAACATTAAAATATACTGGCCCATAACATAAACTAGTTTCAACAGCTCCCATTATGGACTGTTCCCAGTTTAGGCATCTACAATCATTTAAAGTTGCCTGGATACAAGCATTTGTTCCTATTAGGGTAAGTGGTTTAAAGGCAACCTGAACTAACCCCAGATGTAGATATTTATATTTTCCCCTATACCTAATTAGGTCTCTAGGGTCCAATAATCTCAAAACCTCATTATCTTCACAAACCGTCATTGTTTGTTCAGTAGTCTTAATTGCCATGCTACTAATGAAATCAAACATACCCTTCTTATATATTATAGAAGGAGAAACAGATGGAATTGTCCACTTGTTTAATTGGTTTTGAATATTTTCATATTCAATTAAATTCATTGTTTTAACACTGTCATTAGTGTTATCTTGTGAAGAAACAGAAAATATTTCTGGTTGAATATTAGGGACATTATTGGATGTCATGGACATAAATAAAAGATTGTTAGCCTAACAGGTTCATCTGAGTTTTATACTTTTTTTTTTTTTTTTTATTTTTTTTTTTTACTTTCAATAAACTATTATGATCTATTTCATTTCATAAAGGAAAATAAATTATTTGACTTTTAATAAAGGATAGAATCATTTGTCAAGGATTCACATGCCTTCAGTGACCATCAAAGCCTGACGCCCTCTTGGCAAAGCGGCATAGGTCCAGCAAAACCCGACTTGGGAATGAATTATCCATTTTTAAAAGTTAATAATAAGCTCCCTAATTGAAATTAGATAGATACATAATCTTTTATTGAAATCAAAATACTGAAATAAAACACATAAATAAATATTAGAACAAAAGCATAAAAACTCAGAATTTTACCTGATTTGGCTAACAAATATCTAGCCGACCATCATTGGATCCCAAATGGCTCTGATACCAAATTGTATTGCGGAAGCACAAGCACAAAAACACTTAGAATTATAAAACTTAACTTTTATTGAAAAGGAGAAGGAAATATTACAAGAGAGAGAGAGAGAGAGAGAGAGAGAGAAAAGTCTGCCTTACAAAGAGGGAAGGCAGTCCCTTAAATAGAAAAAGAAAAGAGAATAAGCCGGGTGCTCCTTGGGCCCCATCGACACTTATAACTGTTTTCTTTTTCAAAAGTGGCCAGCTTTTCCTCTTTATTGAGGTATTGACTGAAGGCCAAAAAGAAAAGTAAAATAGGCAATAATGCCTAAAAGAAAAGCTATTAATTTGCTTTTCAAAAAGGAAAAGATGCTGTCTGCCATACCGACATGCAAGACAAAAATTAAAAGATTTTTATAATTAAAATCAAAAACAAATCTATTTCTTCAGATCTTCAAGAGCTGCCATAAATCTGGACAGCTGTCCTTCCTGAGAATCAACCTCATCAATTGAGATATCTTCGTCAATATCTTGACCTTCTCCTGCAGGACATTCATTATCCTCACTTCCTCTAAGAGATCCCATAGAAGAGTCCTCTCTGTTAAAGGAACAAATAATTTTCTTCTGAAAGAATTCCAAACATTGGGATAACATTTCAGATTCTGAAATAT
>BRYF01000015.1:13507500-13510000 GCA_030159135.1 Actinidia polygama | reverse complement strand
TACTCGGGCCCAATTTGGCCTAGTTTTTTTATATATATTTTTTTAATTTTTTGGTTTTTGATTTTTCTTTTGTATTTAGGCAACTTTTTTCATTATTTGATCAAAATTTTAAACTTTTTTGGATCCACTTGATGAGAATAATTTGAAAATTTAAATTTTCTCTTCAAATTATTTTGAGAAAAAACCACCAAAGCTAAAAAAAAAGTAGCTAATTTATCAAATTTTTTTTGTATTTAGTGAACTTTTTTTCAAATTACACAAAGTTTTTTATATTAGCAGACTTCTCTCGTCAAGAGAAACTAAAAAAATATAAAATTTTGATCAAAGAATTAAAAAAATTTATTAAAACAAAAACAAAATACAAAATCAAAACGACTAAAAATATCTCAAAAAAAGCTCGGCCAAAGTGAGCCTCAAAATTCAAATCAATTGAGCATCAACCTGCCATGGTTGATCTAGGGTTAGGATTCGACATGCTTGCTTTATTATCATATAAAGAAGAATGGAGAATCTATAATATAAAGCATAACTCATTTTGAATCTCAAATCTATTCCCGCTATCTACGGATGAAATTCATTTGAGTTAATCCAACAACTGAGATTTCATCTAATACTAATTTTTTTTCCTCCCAAAATCATCACTTTCTTTTTTTCAAATGTGTGGAACCCACATAGGTTCTTATTCAATAACCAAAAAACCTATAAAACTTGGCATATGTTTTATCAATTGAATTATTTATTTTAGTGAGACTCACAAAAATAATTTTAAAGCACGCATTTCATTCTTCTTCATTTTTCTCAAACTATCAATTTTTTGTCAAAATCTTTTTAATTTATTTTCAATTTTGTACCAATATATTTTTTCGTATATGCATGTAATATATCTTTTATCTGACATTCATATCTTATCTGTTTTTTAGATTGTAAAACTCTATCGTACTATATATAAATCAAAAGTCTTTTTGTTTTGAAATTTTGATAAGTGTTCTTTTAAAAATTCGTCGCGTCTTTTCCTTTCAATTACTTTGCCAAATTTTTTTTACTCATCAATTCACCAGACTCACCACTCAACTCATTTCCCTTCGTTTTCTTTCCGTTTCTCTACTCAATTTATTATGTAGAGTTTTTTTCATCAAAAGCTCATGTCCCTTCCTTTTCTTGCGATCTCCCTGAAGCTCAATTTCTACGAGCATGCTTTAGGAATTTGCACAAATAAATTGGGTAGAGCATGCTTTAAGCTGAATTTCCACGAGCATGATCACAGTGTCACACAAATAATCAAGGTTAATGAGCCCTGAATTTCTACGAGCATGCTTTCATATATATATATATATATGAAAGATTGTTTCCATTTCTTCAAAATTTATTCTCTAAATATTTTCATTAATTTTAATCAGCTCCAATGCTTGGCTTGACCTAGGTCACACAAAGCGGGAGCGCTTCAGAACTCCAAAATAAATAATATATTAAATTTGTATATGCATATTTATTAATAAATAAATTATAAAAATCGAATATTGTTAGCCATTTTAATATATATATATATTACATAATATATATACTTAGTCGTCATTTCTTTTTACAATCCATCGTCGCAAGAGCTTGGAAAATTCGGACGATGAGGCATTCTTTCTTAGACTCTCTCTCTCTCTCCTCTTCTTCATTAGCCTCTCCCTCAACTGAGCCCTAAAGATATCGATTCTTCATGCTCATAATTAGTCTCTCTCTCTCTCTCTCTCTCTCTCTCGTACTTGAGTTCGTGAATTACACCCACGGATTGTAAATTGGCGACTTGGAGCGCAATTTGAGGGCCAACACCCACGGATTGTGCGACCTAGGGCTTGATGCTTAGGATGCGAAATGCGGCCAAAAAAGGCCTAGATAACCTTTTATAGGCCGGTATGCAATGTTTTCTTTTCTTGTATGTGTACTATGCCTTTTTCTTTTTTCTTTTTTCTTTTTTCTTTTATAAAACATGGGTATTAACACAAAAAATTTAAATTACGATTGATTTAAATTGCAAAATGAATGTCAAGCGCTTTGAACCACATTTAAATAAAATCAAATTTCAAACACCGTCGGTGCATAGAGCGAGTATCAAGCTAGTACGCATATATCTTTGTAGACCATGGTGGAGCACTATGTCGATATTGCAAAATGATGCCGATGCATGGTGATGCCGACGAAAATGGCTCTCTGATGAAGATGTGTTGTCCCAAAATGGCAACTGATGAGGGGCGAACTGGGTTTTTAATCAAACTCTAAGTAAATTATAATTTTTTAGTAGAGCTAGTTCTAATGAAAAACAGTTTAAATATGTGAATGAATTCAGCTAGCTTAAAGCTGGGCAAAAAGCTAATTAAACACTTACTGTGAAATAGAAATGATCAAGCAAATGAAATCAAAATGCACTCGTACATCCATGCAAAGATAAAATACTACAAGTAAAGAGTTAAGGGAAGAAAGAAAGTAAACACAAGATTTATCGTGGTTCGGCTTA
>BRYF01000015.1:13380000-13385000 GCA_030159135.1 Actinidia polygama | reverse complement strand
TGTTTGAAAACTTGTCTAAAATTAACAATTTTTGTTTTTTGTTATTTATGGAAGCTTTTAAAAGCATCTCCAACCAATACTGTAAATATATTTGTTCACCCACAGTGAATAAATTCTTTTATTGGTTAAATTTTAGAAAACTCACGGTTTTAAATGAAAAATAATAGGTCCTGATGGGCCGGTATTTTTAAACTAATGGAAGGTTTCATAATATATTTGTCCTCGTAGATGGACGATGGAGAGTTGGACCATAAAAAAGTTTGGTTATAAGCTTTTGATTAATTTGCCAAATGAGCATGTAAAATTCTACTTGGCATTTTGGCATATGAATTTGAAGGAAGATTGATTTCAGAGCAACTACTGACCACAACAAAAACGAAGGTAAAAAAGATTAAAGTGAAATAACAAAACGTACATTTGGTACTCTGGTTGGAGAGGGAGTGATTTTTGGTTGTCTTGTCAAATTTGAAGATGACAAATTGTCACATTGGCCTTAAAAAAATGGAATTTCCAAATTTGAAGGAGTAGTTGGACATGTTTTAATTTATTTTTTTTATAATCGGTATTCGGTCCATTGTACCAATTAGTCTAAATGTATTAATTTATTTTTATTAATGAAAGACTCAATTAAAGTTAAGGTAAAGTTCTGTATAGTACAATAGTTTGATTGTGGTGCTAACGTAATGATGATGGTATTTAAATGTTGATGGTTGTGATGAAAAAAAAAAAAGAGAAAAAATACTAAAAAATCTATGGCTCTTGAGGAGGTATTGTTTACGTATTCATCTATTTGTTTTTATTTGAAAATAGAGATGATGGGCCAGCCATTTTTATTTGTATTGAAAAAGAGAGATGATGGTCATGTTTTGTGGTTTAGATTTTTTTGGGTGTTCTTGACTGTTTTTGTAACATCCCAAAATTTTAAGATATCTAATTAAGTAAATTAGATATAAAATGGACATGATAAATACGAAACATGTATAATAGACGTTATTTATGTAAAATTAATATATGTTGTATTCTAAGTATAAAGTAGAATTTTTACGAAAATATAAATTTATACACAAAAAGATTTTATGTTAAAGTATGACAGAAAAATGAACACATGTCAAGAATGCAAGACAGAATCACGTGGACCAATATGGACCACATCACAAGCCATTAATGACTTTAGTAACTTGCCCTATAAGTGATTAAGTGACCCATGCCTCAAGTACACATGCCCATGCCACAAGGACATAGCCCACGCCTCTGGTACACAAGCCCATGCCACAAGGATAGAAGCCCATGCCTAGTAAAGGAGAGAGAGAAGAAGAGAGAAAGAGAGAGAATGGGAGCTGCTGAGAGAGTGAGAGAGAGAGGGGAAGAAGAAAAGAGAAAAAGAAAAATAGGGAGAAGAGAGAGAGAAGAAGAAGAAAAAGAAAAAAAAGAAGAGAAGAAAGAGAAAAAAAGGAGAAAGGAATCAAAGACACGAAGAATACGAATCCGAGTTAGTTTCGCGATGTAATCTCATGAATCTTTTTTATTTTTTTTACATATTTTTTAATTTAAGAAGGCTTTAAATACTCTAGGATTGAGTGATATACTCTATCTTAGTTAAAGTTAAAAAATGCTTTAAAAATATGGCACGAGTATGCCACTTTTGAATCAAGAGTCAAACCATGTTACGCTATATTTTATTTCAAAAATTACTCTTAATATTTTGCTCAAAACTTCATCATACGAAAACCTTTTGAGTTGATTCAAGTGTCGTTGGATAGATATTTTAAATACCTACAACTTTACTTATAATAGTATCTTTCCAATTCCAATATTAAATGGCCCAAAACAGGTTTTGAAAATCAGTCAAAAAAGTTGAGTTCTCGATTTTTCTCAGTTCAACCGGTTGAACTATTTTTTTAAGCCACTAGTCATGCCCAACTGTTTGAATTATTTTTTCTCAACCAGATGATTTTAAGAATTATGCTGACTATACAAGATGGTTATCTATGACGTATGATACCCGATTAAAGGTGGACAAATGTACAAGTATGAATTTTGAACAAGTTATTTCGAAAGAGCAAATGTTTTTTGTTATGCTATGTTATTTTATATTATACGCATCTACCATGATATTTTTATGTTTTTGATATGTATATCAAAAACTATGTTAGAGATTATGGTTATACGCTAAATAATCATGCTTAGGCTTGTTGGTGTTGGCTGGCCAAATACCTACGTACTGTGGTGGTAATTTTAATTAATATAGGCTCTGCTTGCAAGCCCAACCGTTATTCTTTTGGGCCTTCCCCTTGTGCTTATAGTGCCTATAGTATGAGCAACATCTATTTTATAGGTGCAATTTTCTGATTATCTTTTATGTGATTATGATATTACCTTATCCACACGCACATATTCAGTTCTCCTTTGTTTCTCTTTACTTGGGAAGGGCTATGTACCGAACTATAATGGTTTGGTTTTCAATTTTGATAGGTTATGCGTCTTTGGTCGGCAGAAAACTACAAATGCTTGGACGAATACTCCCTCCCAGATAGAGCTCCTCTAGTTGATTTTGCTTTCGAGGAGAGCAAGGTAACATGAAGAAATGATCTTGCTTTCTGTTTTTTTATGCTTGTGAAACCTTATTCTTGTCCTTATTCTTGTCCTCTCACAATTACTTCATACATAAGGCTCAACTTGCAAATTGCACATCATTCTTTGACCGCTATCTAAACAGTAATCCCTTGGCTTAGATCCCCTAAAGTATGGGGTATTACAAGACAGTTAGACAGGTGTTTAACCACCCCCGACCACAAAAAGATATAAGTCAACTAATAAGCACATTACACTTCTCAAAAGGTGTCGTACTCAAAAGGTGTCGTATTCTTGTAGGACACGTTTTAAGACGACGACGACACTCATCGGATACCCTCGACATTTGTTGGACTCACAGTCAAACAGGTCTTGCTACTTTTTTTAACTCTTTTTTTCTTTCATTTTTTAACCCAAAATGATATATACTTGTATGTGTTATGGCTGTAGGTGTCTTTTGTTAAGTAGATTGAGGTCTAGATGTTTATTTATTCTTTATATGGGTGTTTTGATATTTTGTTTCATGATCCTGCATGACTAGAACAATTGTGATACCCATCTCTCCTTGCAATCGTTTTATTTTTCTTGTTTCGTCCCCCTGAGAACTTTCTTTTGAAGGTTGTTGCTCGAGTATTTAGGCCAGTTGAAGGAGGATGTTATATGAGATTACAGCGTTAAATTTATTTTTTCATTTGCTTTGAAAGCCATTGGACTAGACATTGGTCCTGTCTTCCAGCCAAAAGTAGTACCTTCTCTCTTTCGCCATCAAATACCCTAAACTCTATATCTCACAGAGCTTCAATAATAGAATTATTGATTAATACACCCTAAAGAGGGGAAACCTTCATCAGTGGTTTTCTATATCGATTACAGGTGATTTAAGAAAGCAAAATAATTTGCTGGAGAGAGAGAGAGAGAGAGAGAGAGAGAGATGATTGTACTTCAATAATTGGACGTGAAACTCCTTTTATTTTGACTTATAAATACTATTTAGTCAACACACAACATATAAATTCATAGACATGAGTTTCAAACGTACAAACTGCTTCAAGGGCAGGAAATCAAAATCAACATGAATTTCAAATTGAGTAGAATAGAAGATGTTTTATTTGTATACCTCCACTAAGCTATGTGATCTCAAATTCGAAGAATAGACAATGTCACATTAGGTGTAAACAATTATGGTAGTTGAACTTGAATAATCATTGTATTATCTTTCTTTTGTGCAATGCTTTTTAATAATTTAGTATGTACTTAGGAGACACAGGTAGTGGTGGATACAGGTAAGGAGGGGCCTGGTGGTTCCCGTTTTTTATACGCAGGGATATTGTTTCCATTTCCCATATAGAGTTCGTGGATGATACCTTGTGGTGTGTTGCGATGTAGTTTCCCTTCCTAAACGTAATGGATTGCTTAATTTGGGTCGTATTTTGGAAAAGAAGATTTCTTTGCTTGGGAAGTAGTTGTTGAGACCGGAGATTCTTTTTGAAAAGTAAATCTTTTGGGCATGCTGGTATGAAGAGTAAGTATGGGTTATGTGGACATGGATACAGACACGGGACACACGATTCTCAGAAACATAGGATATTGAGAGGGCATGGATACGACAAAAAAGAAGATATTTCTATTTGTTATGCATATGAATACTATTTACACAAATAACCAAAACTTATGAAAACTAGGAGTAATTCTAAATAATCAATGGATGATTTATAAAAAAGACAAATCACAATGAACAAGACAAAGTATCAATATAGCACCCATCAATGAGTAGGCATCTAAATCTAAAGTATTCATAAGCATCAATACAATTCAAGGAAAAAACCAATAAGTGTCCGTTGCAATATCCAATAATCAACATCCAACAAAATCAACAAGCCAACACAATAAAAGGAGTAAGTTTCCGAACTTCAAGTAGAACCAACTTCGACCAAGTCCTCATTACCTTTGCTTTGGCCACCACCTTCATGAGGCTTTTAAATATCGATATCATCCGGTATAATGATTATGGTCGCGTATAATGGTATCGGGCCACATCGAGCGATGCATACCAGGAATAGTGTGTCATGGTTGTGAATTTTTTTCAAACACTAGCACATGCTATAAATTCCATGATAATTGTGTTTAAACTTTATTTACCATAAATTGCATTTTTGTGGTCTGTTTTAGTAAACAGACCTGTTTTACGTATAGTTATAATATTACATAGCAGATAGTATGATGCAATGATTTACTTCGTGGGTGAGGTCTGGTTCAAGTCCAGTATAGCCCAGCTGTGCCGCCAGAAAAAAAAATTAGAAGAAGCATATTTACTATTCATACATAACACTAAAGCGGTAATACGTTATTCAGTATACATAACACAAGTTTATTACATTATAAGGTACAATATCATTTTAAGTAGGATTGGAATTGAAGGGGGCAAGGGG
>BRYF01000015.1:13240000-13242500 GCA_030159135.1 Actinidia polygama | reverse complement strand
ACCTGAAAATGAACCGAATGGGAAAGTGACCTTCTCGTAATCTGGTGTGGTGTAGCTTATTGACTGTTCTTTAAACAGCAACTCCAAAACAATCTAATCATTGCAAGCTATTGCTTCATTCTTGTACCCTTAGTATCTTGGTCACATTGTTGAACCGCTCCATGATATATGTCCAATTCAGAAATTTACGAGCCTTAGAATTTTGCCGCATCCCCTACCCCATCCCGCCATACGCACCACGCTTTGCTGCCTGATCTCCCTCCCTCCTCACCAGTCACCCTTCATATGATCATACCCACCCACTCAACCCTAGCTGTTCCCCCACCAAGACCTAACCGATGCGCCTGATTATTGTTCGGACAACCAATGGAAAATGAGTGACCATTGTTGGGATCCATGCTTCAGAACTGATGAACGAAGTCAATGTTTAACCGGAAGGTGTTTGGACTCATCTCTATCTGTATCGATGAGAGAGAGAGAGAGAGAGAGAGAGAGAGAGAGAGATGGCGGAGGGTTCTGGCGGCACTGAGGGGAGAATGATGGGGAGAGAGGGTGGAAAAGGGAAGAGGAAAGAGCTGGAGGCTCTAAGGGAGAGGGGAGGGAGGTTGCGGGACGGTGTCAGGTGGTGGGGTTTAGGCTTAGTGTTTGGAAGGTTGAAGATGGGGGGTAATTTGGAAATAATAGAGGTGTACTGAGAACAAATAAAAATCAAAGAATTAGAGTGTATTGTAATAATTCTGGTGTCCATTTAGAAGCTCCTCTGTTTAAATCACTCTTATTTCAAGCTATTTTTCCCTCCTAAATAAATTTCCTGGCTTTGCCACTCCCTCTGATGAAGGAGTAGAACATTTTACTTCTTTTTTTTCTTAGACAAATAAAATTACAGAGTGGTGGCGACACATTCAAGGGAGGGTATTCAAGTGAATACCCTCAATTTTTTTCATGTATATGTTACGTAAGTTTTGGGATCAATCTACTATTTTGAACCCCCAACGTACATGGATTGAACACCCAGTCCATTGATTTGAACATCAAGCTGGTCCACTATTCACAGCTAAGCACTCAGCAAAAAAGAAAAATGAAAAATCCTGAATCGAAGTAAAGACAACTCCATTGAATATTTCAATTCTTAAAATGGTAAGGCTGAGGCAAAAGGAAAATTAAAAAATGAAGGGAAAAAAGTTCAGTCTCTCTCTCTCTCTCTCAAATATCTAATTTCTAGGCATGTCTTCGTCTTTGTAAATAAATATTTTGTATTGTTTTTTTTAAAATCTTTTTAATTCTTTTATGTTTATCAGTCTAGTTAGTGTCTAGTGTGCAATTGAAAGGTGAAAGAGCCACATTGGCAATGGGCTTCATTACGTAGAGCCATAGGGGCAATGGGCTTCGTTACATACTTGAAAAGAGTTGCATTTGATAGCATTGGTAATGAAGCTATATGCAAGCGATTTTGAAAACTAGTTGATGGAAATTGTACTCCCCCGTCCCAATTTGTTTGTCTATTTTGGGAAATTTGACTTTCAAGGAGACAAAGATTTGACCCTTTAAAGTGTCCACTTTCCAAAATTAACCTATAAGTGGATATGTGGATATGTCGCATCAATTCAAATGCGAAAGGCAAACAAGGAATTTTACACTATTTTAGTAGTTGACTTTTCAAAGTGGACAAATATTTTGGGATATCCAAAAAGAAAAAAAGTGGAAAAACAAATTGCGATGGAGGGAGTAATATTTTATGCATTTACATGTTTTTGGCAAAACATAATTTTCCCTCCGTTCCTTTTTAATTGTCCACTATTCCTTTTTTGGTTATCCCTAACTAATTGTCTACTTTTCACGTTTGATAGATAAAATGTACTAGCATTCTCTTTTTACCATTTCTTTCTTAAATTCAAATAATGAGATTAAAACTTCAAGTTACAATAAAGTACCATAAATGACAAAACTAGATGAAGAAAAATGAACAATAAATGCATTGAAAGTTGAACAAACATTATTACAATCTCAAAAAATGAAGAGTTACATATGGAAAGTCCAATTCCGCACATGGAAATGAATATATATTGAAGGACAAATTATGAAAGTTAAAAAGTTCCTTAAAAAGTTGGATTTCTCAAAAAGTTCCTTAAAAAGGGGACGGAGGGAGTATCAATATACTGGAGTTCTTTTTACTGTGTAAATTTTTAAAAAAATATATAATTGGTAGAATTTAAGTTCATTAATGACTACCCTGACAAAATTCCCGGAGTCGCCACGGAAATTATATGATTGGGAAAGAAGTAATTTTATTGTGTGTGATATATCAGCATTTTTTTTATAATGACGGTTTTTCTTTTATAGCCTGAAACAACATAATGGTGAATTGAAAGGTGGTGCGAAAGCTTCTCGTGCCGGAAGGCCATGGGTTTGTGCATGCATTATTCAAGGATTTACGGATCGAAGTGCAGGTATTTATCTAGTGTAAAGTTGTAGAAGATCATGGGACTAATAATTATTTCTA
>BRYF01000015.1:13235000-13237500 GCA_030159135.1 Actinidia polygama | reverse complement strand
TAAATCTGAATTATTCATTTTGAATTTTGAAAAAAAAAATTGGTCCAAACTTTGGGACAGCGGAGTTTGTTTTTTCGAAAAGTAACTTTCTCTTTTGTTTTGGGTTTGCAACTTATACCTTGACCCCGAACAAAATTTCTGATTTCGGCCCCACAAAAACGTGCGTCTTCATTCTGATTTGGCCCATCTCTCTCCTGTAGTTGTTGTTCCTGTACATGTTTACCAACTGATCTACTGGAGAATCAATCAAGTCTTTGTTTCCATCAAATACCAGGAAGAAATGTTTCCACGAAGTAGTGTAGGATATCCTAAAGTGCTAAGTTATTTAAGACAATGGCACTACAGAACTTATTTGAGGAATGGGGTACAGTGGATGCTCACTTGGGGCCGGCACTCATTCCTCACTGAGGCCAAACAAGATCTAGAAAATCTATCTCAAGCGTCCTATAGGCTCATTGACCACCAAAAATCACAAGGTATTTCAATGACCACCCATCATCTAGGGATATAAAGACATTTATAAACTTTCTTAAAAATTTGATGTGCCTTCCATCACTTTCCAAAAACATGTTAGAGAGAGTTTAATTTATTTATTTTTTCCAATAAATAAGATTCTGCATTTTAGGGGCAATGTAAAACTTGAACTCAAGCATCACGTCTAGCCAGAGAGAGCAACTCAGTTACTACTAGACCAAACCCTTGGTCAGTTTGATCACTCAATAAGTGGTGAAGTCTGGGTAGCGATAATGCCGCGACTTGTTTTGTTAGAGCCACGACACATTACTGCCTTGTGACACTTCTACCCTCCCTTTACCCACTTCGTGTCTCTCTCTCATGATTCTCATCCAACATTAAACGCAGTTCCCCCACCATTTCGTCTCCTTTATTTTTCTCTCTCCAACCTCCATTCTCCTCTCTCTCTCTCTCTCTCTCTGTGTGTCTCTATCCGGTTCCCTCTCTTTCAAAGACTAAATCAATAACACCTCTTTGACTCTCTCTCTCTCAAACAAGTTATACCTATCCAAGATTACATTCCCTCTCTTTGACAATTGCCTTTGAGCACGTACTTCTATGAAATCCCAGGAATTCCTAGTCTGCGCCGTCGGTCTTCTTCTACAAGAAATTGCACCATTGAAAGCGAAAGCATAAGCTAAATAATCGAAATAGAGGTTCTGAGTGGACGGCATGAATCGATGTGGAGAAGCCAATTTCGTGGCAGCACCACTGCGAAACCCAGTCGAAGATCGCCAATTACGCCATCGATCGGCGACTCTGCGTTTATTCCTCAACATCGTCTTGATTTTCAAGTCACAACCCAAGATCTGAGAATTTTCTGTAACAAATCTTAGGTTTTTTTGCTAAACTCGATCAATAACCTCTTTTTCTGCAAGAGAGAGAAAGATGAGCGTCTAGAAATGCCACAAGACATTAACGACAGTAATGTGTCGTGGCTCTAACAAAACAAGTCGTGGCATTATCGCTACCCACCCTACCCCTATTTAAATGCATACCTAACACCATTAAATTATATATGAGTGACCTCACCACAATATTTCACATGATTGCAATCGAATGGGACATGAAGAGGGTAGTCATTATGATAATGATAGAGAACTAAGCATGTTTTGCGGAGTTTTAGTTGTAATTTTTATTTTTTTGTCTTGAAATTTGTGTAGATTAGCGTTTGATATAGTTTTTATTTCTGTTTATCAGCTAAAAAACTTACAAAAACTAAGAAAAATCTTGATTTTTGGAAGCTTCATTTTGAAATTTTTTAACTTCGGCTTATAAGGCAAAAGAACTTACAAAAGATGAGAAAAAAACCTAATTTTTGAAAGTTTTATTTTAAAATTTTTTAACTTCTGTTTTTAAATAAGCAATTTTGACATATGTTCAGCTATATCAAACATCCTCTGAAAGATGAATGATAACAAACATAATTATATATTATAGTGATAAGAAAGTAACTAATTAATTATGCAACAATTCAATTATTTCTTGGCTGATTTCATAATCTCTATTTCATGATAGGATTTGATAGATATTTTTTATAATCTTGTGATTAGAAAGTAAGTGAAACTCAGTTTATAGAATTTCACATTTCTTATTGGAAAAAGGTGGCTTTCCATTATTTTTTACCTTTTGTTTATTTTAATAAGTTATTAACACTCTTTGTACCATTTTCAAATCACTAACCACCCATAATTTCTTAATTTGTTTATGGCCATTGCATTCTTGGGCTCCATTCCCATGATAAAAATATTGGACTTTGCAGTTTTGTATATGAAAAGGGACGTTTGCAATGGTGTCAAGTTCCATGTTGGAGTGGAAGTGTGAAATTAAGGCTAGTTTGGACTAGATTTTTTATTAATTTTTTTTGGCTGCTCTAGTATTTGAATTTTTTTGTTTTTAATGAATTCTTTTTATTATTTGATTAAAATTTTATATTTTTTCGGTTCTTTTTTAGAGAAAATTAAAAATATAATTTTTTTATCTAATT
>BRYF01000015.1:13062500-13067500 GCA_030159135.1 Actinidia polygama | reverse complement strand
TCAAAAAAATCATATTCTTTTGGTGTAATATGAATGTTTTTGCACGTCTTAAAACCTTAACCATTAGACGGTTCATAATGGGAAAAATTACAAAAAATACTTTATCGTTTTACCTCAGTCACAAGAAAAACTCTGAAATTTTGATTTGATCATAATTAAATCCTTTATCAATCTACGTTTCATTAGAATTGACACAATCAACTAATTATTACCAAAAGGCTGAAAAAATAAAGTATTTCAAGGTTATCACATTCTTTAATCGATGCAATTAGAACTTATTTTTAAGCAAAACTTTAAAATATCTAAAATATTTAACTTAAAAACGAACTCTAATTATATTAATTTTTACTTTAAAATGATCCCTGAATCCTGATTGCTTAAAGTTTCAATTGAAGTTAATAAAATTTAATTTGTTATTAAAGTCAAATCCTTATAATTTTTTTGTAATTTACCCATTTTTTGACATTGGACGGTTACGCAAATATGTTGATTTGAGAAAAGAAGTGGACCCGACCAGAGGGAGGGGGCGGTTTCTTAAAAAGGGCCAGAGGTGGGCTAGTAATGGGCCCACTATGGGTCCCATGAGGAGCGTAAGGGTACAGCAACACAGACGCTCCCCTTTGCAGTGCAATCCCTCCGAGAAAAGCATGTGTCCCAGTTTATTCAACAGGATATTCGAAAATGAGAAAATACTAACCCCTCTGATGACAGGTGGTTAATACGTAAAAAGTATATAGAAATTTGTATAAGCCTATTTTCTTTTTCTTTTTTTTTAACGATTTTTTTTTTCATTGCTTGATCAAAATTTTATTATTTTTGGGTTCCTCTTAACAAGAAGAATCTAAAAATATAAAAAAATATTCAAACTTGAACAAAGAAATCCACTAAAGAGAAAAAAATTAACTAATTTGTGGACCGAACAAAAATATTTTTTTGTTTTTAATAAACTTTTTAATCATTTGATTAGAATTTTCTATTTTTCAAGTTTCTTTTGATGAGAGGAGTCTGAAAAATGTGAAGAAAAAATACACCAAAAACAACAAAACTCAAAAAAAATTAAAAAATATCAAAAAAAAAGGTCAAATTTGGCTTTGGTATATTGATATATTCAAACTTTGCGTGGGAAGTTTTAACTTTTTTTAACTTTATATTATGTGTCGTATGACGGTTCAAAAAATTATAACCATAAATTGGTCTCTATAGATTCAAATTATCCGATTTGGTCTAATTTTTTTAGAGTTAATTAAATAGGGGTCTTTCGGATTTAGGCAAGTACGAATTGCAGGTACCTAAATCGAACCGAACTCAACTATTCCTCATTTTTAGTTAATTTTGATAGTAAAAAGATATATATGTGTTAATGTTTTTATGGTTCCGTTGAATATCTTTTCTTTGTAAATTTTTCTTTACTATTATTAAAAGAAAATAACTCATTTAGTGCAGACATAATCTGATGAAGCTGGTTCACGCTTTGTTATGCAAAAAATATCCCAACTGTTTCACAACAATAACTGCTAAATGAATTAAAAACAAAAAACAAAGTCAAGTTCAAGAATTAGTTCTACTCTTTGTACAACTTTGCACGCAAATCGCGGTGCAGCCACTACTAGTGTTTTAGAAAGCAAGCAGTAACTTCTATTTATTTTGTTATTTTAACTTTGAAAGTTTGTATTTTCTTAATTGTGCAATTTTTTGCTGGCAACTTTGACAATCAGGCAGTTTTTGGTTCAACGGCTTTCTGTATGTTCTGTCTAATGTGTTTATGTATTGTTGCACCAATGAGAGACTCAATTGTCTAATATGTTGTAACATGTACAATGTGACACTCAAAATTCGTGTATGATCTTTGCAAATGTGTATGATTGGATGAAGATTGAAGGGGAGATGTTATAAGAGTCGTCCAAAAGAATTTTTTTTGGGTATTGGTTTAATTTAGAAAAGACTTTTTAGTTATAAATTTGGGAACACTCTCTCTTATTTTGTTGGACTTCTGTAGAGTTACGTTGGTAGCCCCCTTGTGGGGACTTGGTGACCTTCGGGTCTTTGGAAGAACTACTTAGTTCCTTTAGTGCCCCTATGGAGAGATTTTAGTTGAATATTTGATTCGTTTGTACCTATTATCACAATCAAAACACACAATCAAATATTTAGAACTCTACCTACCAAAGTGATTACCAAATCGTTAAACTCTAAAACTCCCAAAGAGATGAGATTCTGAATCAAGTCCGGGACATACCAAACATCAAACGTGTAGGATGCAATCATAAATAAGTCTTATAAGACTCTAATATATTGTCTCAAAATAGTTTGTTACGCATAATTGTGATAAATAGAACGATTTTTTGCAATAAAAAAAGTTATGATATTTTTTATTACAATCGGTAAGAGTGCATGTTACGATAGATTGCAACATATTCATTATTTTTTAGATATATAGTGTAACCCCGCGCATATATATATATACACTATACCAACTAATTGAATATGCTTTTGAATTTTAGGGCATATATCACGCGAGAGAGAGAAGTTTAGTCAAAGGTTCACTTCACATTATCAACATTTGACCTAAAAAGTTAATATTATCCTTTGACATTAATTTTTAAAATGGTATTTTATTTATGAATTAATTATTAATTGATTATGTGGCTCAACTGCCCCCAACGAACTCTCTTTTCTCTTCGGGGGAGTTAATTACTTTTGGTAAGACTATGCCTTTTCAAGAAAATAATAATAATTAGATGCAGTACCACCCCATTTATCGAATGTATTTCACATCAATCACTAAATATATCACATTATATTAAATAAAATATCAAGTGAAAATGATGCTCTCATCAACCAATTGCGTTCGAGTTCAATACCACTTGACAGTGTTAGAATCCTATGAAGTGGGAGTTCGGTGGAGTGTTTTTAAAATATACAAAATAACGTCATTTTGTACATAAAAGAACGTCGTTTTATGGTTAATTAAAACGACGTCGTTTTGTTCCTAAAGTATATAAAACTTCATCGCCTTGTAAACTCTAAAAACACTTCACCGAGCTCCCCCTTCAGATGATCCGAACTCCAGTTGACAGGTACCTTACAAAGTTTGAGGATTCTAATTGGATAAAAAAATTAACTGGATTAATTCAGTTGTTCATCTATTCACAATCTTAATAACTGAGAGGCCACAAGATCAATTTAAGATTTGAAATGAAAATAAATAAATACTAATATGGATAGTTACGTATCGTATCTTAATTTTTGATGTCTTTGTATTCGAATCTCTAGGGCAGGTTGTCATTGTTAAACAGAGAATTTTTGGTTGACGCAGTGATGTGACTTTCTTAAAAAGAGGAATTGCTAATAAAAAATGCATTTCTCAACATATTCATGAATTATCTTATACTAATTGGAAAATAAATCCTTCATGTATGTATGTAGCATATGTGTTCCGTGTCAATCAAGGTTGTAAAAGAGCGGAGTCGAGTTTTAATGCGGTCAGCCTTTATCAAGCTTTTAGTGAGTATGAGTTCGTCTTCAGTAAATATTTAATAAAATGAGTTCGAGCCGAGTTGGCTTAGGTACGACTTAAGCTAAAGTTAGCTCAAGTTCATTCATAAATTTTAACGAGTCAAATAAATTATAAATTTATACGCACAAGTGATCGGAATAAAGTTACAGATGATGTTGTATCGTTAATTACAAAAATACCATAAATTTTGTAAATAAATTCGAGCTGAGTTTTTCTTGACTTAAAACTTGACTCTTTTATTTAACTAGCTTAATACAAAGAGTTGAGCTTGACTCATTTTTTAATCAAACAAGTTTCAATAAACTTTAATGAGTCCATCTTCGAATTGTCCTAAATGGCTTAATCCACTTGCAACCCTATCGATATCAAAACAAAGATGGATATTCCGGGCATTTTTGGAAAGTTGGGCAAGGATATAGAGAGATCAATGCAACTTTTTTTTTTTTTTTTTTAGTTTTCATAATTAGTTTTGAAAAAATCTTTTTAGTTGATGTTTTTTAAAAGTTTTTTATGTCAATTTCTTTAAAAAGAACTCATTTTTTTAAAAAAATATTTAGAAATATATCTTTAAAATCTCAAAAATCATGTTCAATAAAAATAAATAATTTATAAAAATAATATCTTTTTTTGGTCAAACACCATTTCTGAAATAATTTTTAAAAAAATATTTTAAAAACTAAACCAAACAGTGTTTTTGAGTTCGTATGCCAATATGTTGACCAGGACAGAGTAGTGGGCCCGATCGCAGGGTATTGGGCGGCCATGCTTGCTTAAAGAAAGATCAATTAATGGCTCAGTGGTCTCCAGAAAATGGTCCGTTTGTGGGACCCATTGGGAGCGTGAGGGTGCAGCACATAGACGATGAGAAATACTAAGTTTATAACTACTTCTGCATAGTTTTTAAAATAATATTTATTTTTTTATTTTTAAAAATTAGCTATTTTTATAGCTAATTTTTTAAAAAAATAAGAAAAATTGCCCTTCCATATTTTTTTCGCAACGCACCATTAAAATTAGTAGACATTATCTTTTTTCTCAAAACAACTCTATTTATTTAATTTTTCTTATATAATTAGTTATTTTTCCAATTTATTATTTTTTTTATAATAAATTCTATTTTTTATGAAATACATGACCAAAATTTTGGTAATGATTTTTATAAAAAAATGCTTACTGATAAAAAAATTAAGATTCGGTAGTTTATGAATAAAATTGTAGTGTTCTGAAAAAAATAACTGAATAAATTTTTATAATGAATATTTAAAATTTGATAACAAAATTTATTTTTTAAGTACATTTGATTAAGAGTACTTAAATAGTAAACTATTTATATTATTTTTTTTAAAAAATACTTATTGATAAAAAAAATAAAATTGGGGTACTTTATGAATAAATTGTGTTTTGAAAAAAAGGGAGGGGGGAGAATGTTTATTTATTTTAATTAGTGTATTGAGAAAGAAAATATAAAAGCCTTAAATCTAAG
>BRYF01000015.1:12947500-12957500 GCA_030159135.1 Actinidia polygama | reverse complement strand
TCTTTTTCAATTTGTAATGCTAATGTTACTTCTTTTTTTTCTTTCCTGTTGATTAAAGGGTACATTTAAAAAAAAAAAAAAAAATAGTAATGCAATGTAATTTCTAAAACTATAGGGAGGCTCCTTTAGTTTCTAAAAAAGTACTCTTGGAGAGATCCAAAATCAGAATTTGCCAACACAATTTGGAATTACTTTCAAAAGTTTCTAATTAACATCATAATATTCTAACTATCATTAGTCAATGAACCCACAAGCCTAGTCCATCTAGTGGCCTAGGCATAACCCTGGAATCAATTTTGAGGTGGGCTAATTTATACCGGACTTTGCTCTTACTTTAATCGAGCCTCCTGTCAGTCATTAGTGTACAGTGGAATTAGTCTCCGAATTAGCAAGTGCTTGGGACAGAATCGCCGGATATCGAGCTATCAAAAAAAAAAAACTAACGTTAGTCAACGATGATCGAGATTAACTAATAATTGAGTTGAAGAATACTCGATTCAAATAAAATTATTCAATAATTAACATTATCGTTTGTGACAACTCAGTGATATTTGAGGTTGTGGTTTTGTTCTTGTTCAGTAATTAAATTCTCAGATGCTTATTAATTTTCAATTTTCCTCCTTAATAAAATAATCATTTAATAGAATGTTAGTTGATAACAGAAAAATAAAAAAAATAAAAAAAGGAAGCAACATCAATAAATATGCACATGGGTTGCTCTGAACATTTCGTGTCACATCTTTAGGTCCCACAACTTAATCCAAGAGCCACTCTTATATTTAAAATATATAATCGTGTTAATCACATGGTCAAGAATAATAGTTTAGTTAGGTGGACACGGTTTGTTATGCAATTATAATATTATGAAAAATTATCTGTAAAATAAAAAATTCTAGATCTGATTCCACCGTTACGAAGACGTGGGTTTTATTTGGATAAAAAAATTAGTGAGAAAAATGAAAAGATCATTATCCAATGGAAAAGATGTGATGAAGTACTAAATTATGCTTCGACGTGAACTTCTATATATTGTAAAATAGAATGAATAAATGTAAGAAATAATAATTTAATGAAATAAAATTAGAATAGAGAGGAATATGATTGTTAGAAGAAAAATCTTGTAGAATAGAATGAATAAATGTAATAAAATAATATTTTAATAAAATAAAATTAGAATAGAGAGATTGATGGAGTTAGTATTAAAAAAGTGACCACGCTCCCGCTCTCAATTTGTCCATTGTATAACATGGATTTGCGAAATCTGAAAGTGAAGGGACGAAAACGAAATTAACCTTAATTTCCCACGCGGAGAACTGTAATTATTACTCTTAATTATGAAGGTGCGCCTGAAAACATTAATTTAAGGAGTTTTGAACTTGAGATCAATGATGATTGTGATAAACTAACAATTGAGTTGAAAAATAAAAAAAAGGAAGCAAAATCAATACGTGTGCACGTGTAATATTTAAAATATATAATCGTGTTAATCGCATGGTCAACAATAATAGTTTAGTTAAGAGGAATGGTTTGTTAGGCAATTATAATATTATGAACAAAATTATTTGCAAAATAAAAAATTCTAGATCTGATTCCACCGTTACGAAGACCAAAGTTGTGTTTGGATAAAAAATTTGATGAGTGTAAAGGATAAGATCGGGATCCAATGGAAAATATTTGATAAAGTACTAAATTATGCTTCGACGTGGACTTTGCAGTGAGACCTACTCTTTGTGAAAAGAAGTGCGGTAGCAACTAAATCCACATAATTCGTCTAAGAGCATTCACATCAGATTAGTTAAAAGTTATTTCTGAATAATTTAGATAGTAAAAATCTAAAAAATGGGGCACATCAGATTACCTAAAATAGCCTTCAAAAATAGATTTGCTATGGTTCCTAGTCATTTTTTTATTATTAGGAATGGTTCACATGCAATTTAAAATATATATTACATTTTATACCTTTATATTTTTACTTAAATATCTTTTCTACAATATTTTACTTACAATTATATCAATTAACTTCTTAAACTTAATTATCAATTATATCAATCTTTTTATAATTGACGCTTTTACTCTCGAATCCGCTCTGTGTGACTTAAATATAAAAGTTTTTATTGAAAGAGTTGTGTACCAAATTTTATTCAATAATTAGTTAAATGTGAGACAAGTGCAAGACCAAACATGTCACATGGCAAGGACAAAAAAGAGAACAATTATTGCTATGACATCTCAAGCCAATTCATTGCAATGGATCCGTAGAGCCCGAGGTACATGTGTTCTTAACGCACAACGCCACTTATATTGGGCCCAATAATATGTTTCGAGATGTTCATTCATTTTTTATGTCTTACATTGAGTTGAGTACATCATCAATGAAATGAAAAATATTTAAATTTGATAAAATATCTCACATCATTTAGTTCTAGTCCTATTATGTTATTTATAAGACTCGTGTTCTCATTTCCTTAATACTTGAGTTTTAACGAGAAAGATGAGTCGGACCTGACTAATAATATCAGAGTAAGATTGGGCTTGTCGTTCAGTGTGCCGGGTGTCCGGCTGCTGTGAGTTGGACTTGTCGTCAAGCCTGTCGAGTGTGTCCGACTACTGGATCCAATGGGTGTATTGAAATGTCCTACATCGTCCAGTTTTGGCCTCTCTATGTTGTCTATAAGACTCATGTTCTCCTCTCCTTAATACCTTAGTTTAAAAAAAAATATATGGGTTGAGCCGACTAGAAGATCGATAACTACATTATCAAATCATTTTTTTTTTTTTAAAAGATGAAAAGTGTAATTTTGAGAATAATTTGTTAAACAAAATAATCCAATCAGATAAATATTAATGACCGATCAATTACTTTTTTTTCACTCTTACTTTACTCATTAAACTCTATGAAATAAGTTATTGGGATCATTTCGTTAGTCCTTTGGCGGGGCCAATCTCTTCTGCCAACACCACGAATGACCAAAGGACAGCAGTGCAAAACCCCAAATGGACATAGCCAATGACAGAAGGGAACACAGAATGACGTGAATGACGTTCACGTTTATCGGAGGAGGAGGAGGAGGAGAGGAGGAGGAGGAGGAGGTACTTACTAAGTGATTATTTACTGTCGAGGCCCCCACAGCTACCCCAGCCACCAAACAAAAGTAACAAAGATTATTTGGGTGGCTGCTAATTTCATTGGCTAACGAACATGTCAAAATAAAACTACATGTTATTCACAATTTCATTAATTATTTATTTATTTATTTATTATTATTATTATAGGAGAAAGAGCAAGAACTTCAATAAATAATAAAAAAAGCCAAATATAAAGTACCGGAATATTTTTGGGACGAGTAAATAAATCTCTAAGAACAACTCTAACGAATCTTCATTTCTTTAAAATAAAATTTAAAATGGAGATTTCAATCTCGAACCCACCTCTATTTTGGACATCTAAAATAGAGATCCAAGTTTGAGCCTCCAAATATAGAGACTCATCCAAAATTTAAAAAATTATCTCTATTTTATTATTCATTGATTTTTTTTGCAACTTCTAAATTATAATTTTGTTTTTTATAAAATTAATATTATTAGAAAGATATGAGTGTGACCTTTAAAATGAGATCAATATTAAATATATTTTATTATATTTTAATGCTTTATAATTTAATTTTTTTAGAAAAAAATTAAATAATTGAGTTTTTAAAAATATAGAGGTGAAAATAATTCTTTTCAAAAAAAAATATAATTATTTATTAGAAGCTGTCAATCCATGCTTCTTATCTGCTAGTCAATTATACAAGCAATTTGAGAAATACCCCATGCCTTCTCTTTTCCCTTCTTGTCTCTCTACTAGAGACCCACCGCCTCCGTCCATTGTCTCTGACTATCGATGATAAATTGTCCACTATCATTTAGTTTTTGCTTTTTTTTTTTTGTTTAACTTCCATGATTATATATTCTATTTATTTTTTTTATATTAAACTAAGAGTAGGGGAATTATGGATAAATTCAGTGAAAATGCTATTTGGGTAATTTTTATTTTACACCCTTGAATACTCACTCGGATTTCAATTTCTTCCCTCACATTTTAGTTTGAACATATTAAACTCTAAACTTGAAAAACGGTTCTAATGTGAACCCTCTGTCTACATCATTTAGAATTGTGGACATAAATAGGCATGTGTCATACACACATGACCACATTAGAGTTTTTCAATTAGCATAAATATAAAATTCTTTTATTTTAAGTGAATTTTTTATTTAATCAAAATTTTACATCTTTTCAATTTCTCTTGACGTGAAGAATCCAAAAATATAAAATTTTTTATTTATTTTGGAATAAAGTTAACTAAAGACCGAAAGAAACATCTTTATCCCCAAACAAAACAAAACAAATTATTTTTGCCCTTTGTATAGGTTATGTGTGTGACAACACATGTCTATTTTCATTCAAATATTCTAACGGATGTGAACGGAAAGTACATATGACAACTGTCTCCAAAGTTCAAAGTTAAATATGTTCAAATTGAAACGCAAAGACAAAAATGGAATCTAAATAAAAATTAGTGTATGTAGAATAAAAATTACTCAAATTTTTTTTTGGTAAGTACCCAAGTTCTTTTATATCTAGCTTTTGCAGCAAATATAACTCAGCGTGGTGACAATTTTTGCTTAACGACTAAAATTTATAATCTCTGTAACAGATTAAAATTTTATTTTTACAATAATTATCCTGAGCCTGACCATTCGAGGGAGATGCGATGCATCAGTAGCTAAAGCCAAGGAGTCCGAGTCACCACATCACAAGCATAGTAGCTAAAGCCAAGGAGTCTGAGTCACCAAATCACAAGTATTCTTGGACTAAAAACCACAATCATCATTTGCGATAAAGAAGAATCTCACCACGAGTCTGAAACAGTTTGTTCATATCCATGAATCACTGCTTTGAGAAAAAAATGGTTTTGCAAGTGTACCTGAATCAAACGCCAAAGAGGAATCCCCTACAAATAAGTTTGGTGGACCTGGCTTCTATGGAGTCGGAAATAGATTGTAATTGTGCAGTCTAAGCATTTTGAGACTCGTCATAAAAATTAATATTATAAAAAATTACGTTGATAAGGAATAATTTAGTATCTAGGAGTATACATTTGTCTTGATAATGATATTGATCAATTATTATTCTGTATCTGATCAAATTATTTTTTTACAGTATTAAAGTTCTAAATGAAGTATACAATATGAACAGTAAAAATGAACCCAAAACAAGATAAAAAAATACTTGAACTGTACAAATGCATTCAAAAAATGGTTTGCAAAGAAGCCTGATTCTATTTGGGAGGTCAAGTGTTCAAAATTTGTCGAAGGCAAAAATTGATTAGGTCTCCTTCCTAAATTACAAAACTGTCGTTGGTTTATTTCTTCTTCTGATTCTACTTTTTTCTTGAGTTGAATTCGTTGTTAGACTTGATTTAGTTGGTGCGCTGGTAACATGATACAGACACATCACATTATTATAATTCTCAATATATATATGTGTGTTTGAAAAATCTCATATCAATTGGAAAAAAAAGGAAAGAAAACTCCGTAAATATTCAAGACTTAATATATCCTAAGTGAGTCTATATATATATATATATATATATATATATATATATATATATATATATATATATATATATATTGGTGTGGGTTTATGATGTTTTTGTTTTTTTCATAAAAAACCCTTTCCCTTTTATTTTTCCTTTTTGTCATCTAAATTCTACTAATAAGAATTAGATGACACTTAAATAAACTTAATTTCTCTCAAATTACTATTTCTAAACGTGACAATTGAATATATATTAGGTGCAACAATGACACTATGTGATATTGCACTAATTCAATGAAAAAATTTATATGCAATAATATTGAGACCACTTGATCGGTTGGGTGAGAGACAAGGTCTGTCTGTCCACCCACTTATTACCCATTAATTATTTATAATTAATACGCTAAACATCTGCAATCTCTAATCAAATATGTGAACCAATCAAAAAATTTAACCTAACTACTTAATACTTTGCCAATCTAGAAACATTCTTTCTCATTATATTTCTCTTTCAATTGGACTAGTTGAAGCATTGGTGGACCCACATTTTAATGAAGTGGTTGAGGAAGAAGCAATGATAAATTTCTCTTTCAGTTCTTAATGGGTCACCTATCCTTGTATTAATTACGAAACAACCATCGTCTTTGAGGTTTAGGAAGGTGGTTGCAATGTTGCCATCCATTATTTCTTAAATGTGAATGAAAAATAGTAGTAATCTATTGCCCATTGTCAATGTCAATCCACATGGCTAGGGAAGATGGTTATTAACTTATTATTACAGTGTGACTAGAGAAATTTAAGGATGCCGGGTGGCTAGAGCATGGACGGATTTATATATTTCTAAATTAAAAAAATTATCAAGAAAATTTGAAGTATAATATACAGAGTATTTTTTCTTACTGATACAATTTATATTATGTTCTAAATGATCTCTAACTGTTTCTAGAAGTTGAATTAAGGCACCGCTTGGGTTGACATTTTTTTTGGTTTATATAGTTACTTTGATTTTCGAGTTTTTCGTCTTTAGTGTATTTTTTTTTATTTGATCAAAATTTTATATTTTATCAGTATAGAGTAGTCTGAAAATATAAAAAAATTACTAAAAATAAAAATATAATATTTTCATGTGAAAACCAAAATACATATTGGATTTTCAACTTTGACATGTCAAATTGTGTTATGTTTCTTCATGTTTTTTTCATTTTTCATGTTTTTTTGTTGGCTTCTTGGGTCATTGGAGCATAAACGGAAAACCAATGTGAACAAAAGAAAAATGTCGGATCATTAGGCGGTCAAAACTAAGATAAGGCATGAATAAAACACAGAAAGATGCGTGGACTAAACTGCAAATAAAAAAATTATAATATTTCAAAAATAAAAGAGACTATTGATATTTCTGAAAATACAGGGAAAATATCTGTATTTATCAGAAATATCAGGGAGGCCAGAGTCATTTTACCAATAATTGTACCCTGCAATTTTATATATTTTATGTTTTTTCAGCGTTACCGATATTGAATGTGCCATAAAATGCGTTACAAGGGAAGGGGACCAACCCGTCATTCAATTGTTTCTCTGCCCTATTATGGTCTTTTTAGCATTGGAACATTAAAAAAATCCCTCTAAATGACAAAAATACCCCTCAAGTCTCATATAAATCAAGCATGGTATAGGGTCTCTCTCTCCTCATTCCTTTGGCCTCCGTCTCTCTCTCCAACACAGAACAGTGAAAATGGCAGGGTCTCACGAGGTGGATACCCTCACCAAGGCTTTCTCAGGTTCTCTCTCGTCCATTTGTTCAATTACGAACTCTTCTTCTTGTTCTTCTCAAGTTACCATACAAGGAATTTGAATTTTTTCTTTCAGAGTTTGGTTGTGATCAATTTTTAACCGTTGAATTCCTTCACTTTCCATTTCCTTCGCTAGATCCTTAATCCAAACACATCCTTGTAGCATAATTTTATTTTTCCTGTCAATTTTGTAGCTAGTATATGGTTTTTTGTAAATGAGAATTTTAATTTTTTCTTATTTAGCAACTTCCCTAATGTGAAATGCCTAGTGTGTGAATTATTTTTTTTTTTAATTTTTTTTTAGGTTTTGGTGTGGATGAGAAGACCTTGATCTCCATCTTGGGGAAGTGGCATCCTGATCAGACCAAGAGCTTCAGGAAGGGAACCCAGTTCTTCATCCAAGACGAACGTCTTTTTGAGAGATGGGTGGATGAACACGTGGAAAAGCTCAAACGTGAATTTCTACGTTTTAAGGTAATGTAAAAAAAATATATATATAGAAATGATTTTATTTTATTTTGTAATTCTAAGAAAATTTACAGTAAAACATGTTGTGCTCAAAATCTCTCTCTCTCAAAGTCTAGGTTCCGTTCGGTAATGTTTAAAAGTTAAGTTTTTTTTAAACTTGTTATAAAAAAAGTTAAGATTTTTTTTTCTTTTATGACTTTTAAAAATAAATAAAAAACAAAAACAAAAACAAAAAAATAAAAAAATTAATTCTGATTGACTTTTTTATTTATAAGTTTAAAAAAAGTTAACCGAAAATCTGGTACCAAACAAAGCCTAGATCTGTAAACTTGAGTGATCTGAATTTATTGCGACTGGTGTGCGCGTGTATCTGATGAGTATGTTTGTAATTGCTGATTCGATTTTAAGCAAAACAAAAACATATATATTTTTTTATAAACACAAATATCGTCCATGTTGAACGATGTGAAGCCAGTTTTAGAAAATTAAATGAAGAAGGGATAAGTCGATGAGATTTTCTTTAGACTTGTACACTGTGAAATACTATTCGAAGGCAAAAGGTGAAACACGGATCCCAAAGGACGAATTAATTTAAGTTATGTTTGGATCGATAATTTAGTGAGAGAAAAAATAAAATTGGAGGAACCAATGGTCGGGAATCATTGGATTCTTTACCTGCCAAATCTTAATCCAAACACACCCTTAGCTTAGAAGGTTACACCAAACAAAAGTCCCTATTCACACTATCTAAATCGTTTGGTCTAATAATTATTGGCATGGCGTCCGAACTACTCAAGCACGAAGCGATTGTAACAAAAAAATGATGAAGGAAACTTCAAAAATACTTCAAACCAACCAAACACCAAACACTTGCTCCTTGTTTGGCCGCACGGGTTATCCGCATTGGATTCAAAATTACAAGACTTACCTGGAATCAAATGTTGCATTTGAAATCACCCCTGAATGAGTCTAAATTAAAAAAAAAAACGAAGAAGAAAAGAAAAGAATTGGGAATAATCAAGAAGGTGGATTATTATTTGAAAATTTTATTTGGGAATAATCAAGAAGGTGAGTTGCCAAACACGACCTTGACATCATTTGTTGACATTTTTTTTGGGTTTTATTAGGGTGCGGTTGTTTTGTGGACGATGCACCCATGGGAAAGGGACGCCCGTCTGATTAAGGACGCTCTGATTGATGGGCCCAAATCGTATAACGTGGTGGTAGAGATTGGGTGTACACGATCGTCAGAGGAATTATTGGGTGCGAGAAGAGCATACCACTCTCTGTACGACCGCTCTATTGAAGAAGACGTTGCCTCCTCTGTCACCGGCGTCGAAAGGAAGGTGAGTGGTAGCTTTAGCATTTAATTGTCATAACTCATTACTTAATTTCTTTTTGAGCAAGGTTTTCTTCAATTCATTTTTGGACTTAACCATTGAAATCCAAGCACTTTAATGATTCAAACATGTCATATTGCAGACTTCGTTGACAACTTTAATATTAGTACAAATAATTATGTTGATCGGATAAAGATGAGTGATCAATCAATATTAAATTATATCTAGTTGTAAAATAACACTTAACGGGTTTGAAACCGTGTTCGATTAACATGGTTCTTCAACTTGCTAGCTTTTACGATGGAGTCTAAGATATGAATGGTTTGAATTATTAAAATGATCTCAAAATAATACCCAAAATGCTTGGACTGAGATTTAGAAAAGTAGAAGGAATTTTTTTCAATAAGTAATACTTTTCATGGCAAATGACTATTGAGTCTTATCAATTTTTTATTTAAACAACTAAATTTTATTTTACAAAAATTGAAATAATTAAGTTTAAAACTCAATAATAACATTTAGTATCCCACATTTTTACCCCTTATTCTTTTAATGAGTCATTACTAATAAATAAAAAAAAATATTAGACATTAAAATAACGAATATAAGAGAAAAATATAATGGCATGATATATTTTATTTTTATAATCAACTATTAATTTATTTTCATATTTTTATATGAATTTCTTGTGTTGCAATATCTTAATCAACTTTAATTTCTTGTAGCACAAATATTTCAAAAATTATGTATATCTAAAAATCACAAACGTTTAATATGATTTTTTATTTGAAGATGAAAAATACTGTAGTAGCATATTATTT
>BRYF01000015.1:12750000-12762500 GCA_030159135.1 Actinidia polygama | reverse complement strand
GAGAACCGAGAAACCGGACCTGACCCGAGCGGTTCGGTTCGGTTCTCCTCAGTTCTCGGTTCAGTTCCGGGTTCAAAAATGAAGAACCGTGGATGGTCGGGTTGGTTCTGAGTCTGTCACATACCCGACCCGACCCGACCGTGTGCACCCCTACTTTTGAGTCTTTGATTACAATGATTACAATTCTTCGAAAAGACAATGATTCACTATTCATTTTATAGATATAAAAAAAATACTATTTTTTGATAAATATATATATAATATTTTATACAAAAAATCAATGATGTTACTAAATAATGTGTTTTTTTTTGCTTATTTTCATATTTAGTGCAATTTTTTATTTTTTGAATTTTTTTTTACTTTTTCAGTTTTTCTTGATTATAAAAATTAAAAATTATTATTATTATTATTTGAAAAACTACTAAAATCAATATTCATCCAAAATTTGATATTTTGTTTTAAATTAATTTGGACTTTACTACTTTTTTTGTATTTTTTTTTTACTTTTTAAAGTTCTCTAGTCAATACTTTTTATTTTCTTTGTCCCTTTAGTCAATGACCAAGATCAAAATCCATTTTTATGCCACAAAGAGTTTTTTTAATTTTTTCTTTATTTTCTTTTCCTTCTTTCTTTTTTACTTTTCATTTATCTCCACAAAAACCGAGAGAATAATAAGGTTGACTTCATTGATGTACCAAAAAAAACAATGGTTTGAGTTTATTGGTGTACTAGGCTTCTATGCAATTTGTAATGGGTCGCTATATAATTTGATTATATTTGTCTTAAAAAAAGAATATTTCTAGGTACTAATAATTTGGTTTTTAAGGTAAAATTTGTTTTGATTGTCTAGCTACCATTACCAATGTCCGATAGTTTTGAATTTGTTGGGCTTCTCACTCTTTGCAAGAACTCTCTCCCAATTTCTTTTTTTTTTCTTTTTCTATTACGTATTTTCTTCAGTTGTCTTAGATAATATGAAATAAAAAATAGGGATTTCCGCGCATCATCAAGAATTATTAGAATATTCTATGTAGTTTTGTGATTTTCTTATTTGATGAAATAGAGGAATAATACAAGATTTTTTCAAAACAAATAAAACATAATAGATTTTCTTATTTGGGAATTTATTTTTCACTCTTTTTTTACCAAATGCATTCCATTATAAGGCAAAAAATAGAGTGCATTTGGTAAAAAAAAAGAGTGTAAAAATCATTTTCCTTTTTAAAACAACAGGGGTACGTTGGATGATTTGTGACACATAATGAGGGAATCGAGTGGAAAAAAAATTGAAGGGCCAATTAATAAATATCCATAAATCTAGGGCAGATACTGTAACACTAAACTCCAAACAGATTGCATTTTTGTAACTTCCAAACTCCAAGTAGGTACAATTAATTCCCTACCCATCGGACAATTACTAGTATGATTATAAAAGAAAACAAGAATTGTGTTATTTTAGGCAATAAAAGCCACCTTTTCCATGATAGTTAGTGCAGAGTTCTTCTCGTATATATAAGCATCATTCTTTAAATACGTTTTAGAACATTGTAAAATAAATTTATTTTATTTTATAAATAAAAATTAAACATCTACATGGTTCCCAATTAATAATATAATTTTTATAATTTTATTTTTAGAACACGGTAAAATAAACTAATTTTATTTTATAAATAAAAATCAAACATCTACGCGATTCCCAAATTAATAACATAATGTTTTTTTGTAATCTTGATTTTGCTAATGACTATAACGAGTTTGCTAGCAACCTATTATTCCAATTTTAGTTGAATATTTTAGAAAAAATATTACAATACACATCACACCCTGTTTGTATTTTTTATGTAGTTGAAATTGCGCCACGTCACCATTTATTAGTCATTTTATAGGTCAACTAAATTAAAATATGAGTTAAACATAAATTCTCATAAAATTAATTTTTAATTCATAAGATAACATAACCAAATCAATAAAATACATAAAAGTAAACTTTAATTGATGGGCTACACAGTAATTATGCTTTGAATTGACTAAATTGTTTTTTATAATTATATTCATGAAAATTTATAAAAGAACCATAAAAATTCAAAAAATTACCAAACATACCAATAGAATTCATAAGAAAACATCTCACAAAAGTTATCACAAAAAATTATAACAAAATCAATATCATTCATAACCACACTAATATGATTCATAAAAAGAAGTTTAACCGGTTATTCAAGTTGTCATTATTAGCTATTAACTTATTTAAAGATCCAGATTAAAAATTTCTCTTCTAATGGCGATTAAATGGAGCGTGCACTATATGCCGCAAATAAATGATGTGTATTGTAGTTTTTTTCAATATTTTAGTTTAGGTTAGTTTCAAAATTATAGTTTGTTAACGACTACCCTACCAATCAAATTAACATTATACAAACTAAGTTTAAAATAAAAATTATTCAATTTAAAATTATGCAGCCAAAATCAAACAATGTCATAACATCAGTTATCTTTTTTTTTTTTTCAATCAAGTTACCGTATACAATTTTTTTTTGTTATTTTAAAATTTCTTATAAAGTAATCGTGCCTAGTACGGGTATCATGCTAGTAGTTATAGTATTGGCAACCTAATATTATATTAAGGAGGAGTTGTAATATTTACCATCATAATATATATGATTATAATTTCACGATTGATTTTGATGTATGGTAGTAGTCATTAACAAACTTAAATTCTATTCGTACATTTTGAATTGGCTGACATGATTGGGTGAACCCCACACCAAGCCAATCTAAATGCTCCACCTCATCCAGGTGTGCATTTGAGGTGCAATATTGGGGTACCTATAGCATTTTCCGTTGTTTTTTTTCCTTGTTATTACTACAAGAGAAAAAAAACTGTAAAATAAAAAATATGGATTGATTTGTTTGTATAAATTTTACAAAAGCTAATTAATTAGGCAAATATGATTGTAAGTACCGTTGTTTATTTTCCTTGTTATTACTACAAGAGAAAAAAAACTGTAAAATAAAAAATATGGATTGATTTGTTTGTATAAATTTTACAAAAGCTAATTAATTAGGCAAATATGATTGTAAGTAGCAAAAATTAATCAAGCATGCAAAATAGGAACACACAATTTTTTTACGTGAAAAACTCAAAAGTAGTAGAAAAACCATTAGACTAAGTTCGACCAACAATTTCACTATGCAAGATATAAGTTACAACTTAAAAATCCAACTTAACTGAATTCACGAGTTTTAGGTGTCGAATCTTCGAACTAGTGGGTGTTCTTCTTGTACTGACCAAATCCACAATCTACGCTTAAATGGATAGTTGAGTGTTGAATCCTCAACACCTCATAAATTCTTAAAATTTTTTAGATAATGTAGATTTGACCTCAAAACTTATTTAAATTACAATTACAGAGGTGAATTCATGCACTAACACTCAAACTCTCAAAATTTAAAATACATAAAAAATTATATTTTGTCACACGCAATTAACAACACCTAAACAAGAAATTCTAAAATCAACAAACACCACTAAAGCCAGTGAAACAAGCACAATGCCTCTATTTTTTGTAGAAAGTGTATAAACAAATAATGAAGTTTGATTCCCCTATTCGCCTAGGCTTTTGAAACTCTCTAAGAATTTTATAACAAAAGTTTAATTGCTAGGATTGATCATTCTTGAAAAGAATCATAATGAAAATGAAAAGAGTCCTAATAAAAATGAGATGATACTTTTTGTCAAATTGTTAGTAGTAAATTTGTGATATTTTAATGTTTTAAAAGTAAAGAAAACATAGGAAGAAACATTAAAAATAAATTAGGTATTTTTAGTTATTTTTCTTGTAATTTTAATACCTATTATCTATAAAAATTTATACGTATTATATTTGTTAATAACGTATTATAATATTACGGTTCGATTCAAATTTAACCTGATCGTTAAACCGATGACATATCCACCCGATTCACTTAAACGTAGAAATTAAAAAAACCACTCTATAGAAAATTAAAACACATTGCCATGGTTTTATTTAGTAAACAACCCTAGTGGCAAACTAGATTCAATGCTTTTAGGTGAATCCCAATTTTTATTTCTCCAAGTCCTGTTCAATAGCATGCTTCAATTGACATCTAGCTTTTGAAGGGACAATGGGGTTGTGTTGTCAAACACAGGCGAAGGCAAATGCTAATGATGGACATCACACATATCCCACAACTCATGATTTGTTTGGTCTAGTTTTTTTTTTAAAAAAATTAAATTATTTTAATTTTAATTTTTTTAGTCAATCTTTTTACAATTTGATAAAAAATTGATTTTTTTTAAGAAAAAAAAATTGAAAATATAAAAAATGTTCAAATTTATAAAAGATTCCACACAATTAATGACAAAATCTAACTAATTTATTAAGTAAAAATAAATTTTTTTTTTATTTTTATTGATTTTTTTAATTTAAATATAAAAAATTTATATTTTCAGACAACTCTCATTAAGAAGAATCATAAAAATATAAAATTTTAATCAAACGATGTAACAAGCTCACTGAATAACAAAAAAAAAACACTAAAAAATCAAAGCACTAAAAATTTCAAAATAAAGCTATAACTCAACTTTTTTGTTGTCCATTTGCTTGGTATGTGTCATGTAAGGACGTGTCTCCTCTTGGGGTGGCTCATGTCAGTGACAAAATAGCCTCTTGTCTCTTCATGTCTTGTTGTTTCTCTAAAACTAGTACTCCACAGACAAACAGAAAACAAGGAATCATCATTGGTCCTGTTTAGCTTTCTATAAGTGATCACTCTCATTCAATTTCACAATAAATTAAGACACCCTCCAAATTATTCTCATTGCCAAGAAAATCCAGGTAGTTGCTGAATTTAATTCATATCCTAAATACTTTTGACAAAATGTAATAGGGAAATAAATGCAGATAGTCACTGTAATCAAGCAACTGTTGGAGGGTTGATACTCTTATCAATTTCTCAACATTTCTCATCCTCACCTTTTTTTCATGTTGCCAAGGAAGTTTAATAGTAGTAACTAGCTGCAAGAATAACTTTCATATCTTGAAGCTTTGACAAAATGTAGATCTAGAAGAAATTTAAAGAGAGAATATGAGGTAAACACAAAAAAATAGTGTATATCGTGTGCACGGTTATAACATTATCATAATGGTTTGTAACAAATAATACAATAGATTGTAACAAAAAGAATCGTAATGCGCCGTAACTTTTTTTTTTAAACCACTAAAGCTTGTAATAACAACCACAGTAATGCATAACAAATCTTCATACCTATTTTTAATATACACACTCTATGTAATATTCACCATAAATGATCATAACATATATCATAATCTTCATAATATATACCATACTTATTCATAATATTTTTGTGATGCACACTATATATGTATCTTAGATTTTTCCAGAATTGAAGAAAAATATGAACACTTAACGGGGACTACAAATACTCGAGATTATTTAATCTGGATGGAGCCTGGACACCCTCATTAGGAAAAGAAAAAAAGATAAAAGGGATTTGATAGGTGGTGTACATTATTCTTTATTTGGGTATTTCGTGAACATTTACTCAAATTATGTGAAAATTTTTATATTTTTCGAACTCTCTTGTGAGGAAAAACTAAAAAAGTAAATATAATTTTGATCAAACAGTAAAAAATATTCACTAAAAATGAAAAAACAAAAGCCGCTATATACCCCCCAAAAACTATTCCAACATGTCCCAAGTCTGCAGGCTTTTGATTTGGGCACACAAAAATATTATAATAGCAACAAAAAATATAAAGAAAGGTGCTCATTGGTTCAGTGATTAAAACATAGGCATATAACATATTTTTAATTTCATCTATCAAATAGAAAAATTGATTCTCTAATTTGTTGAAGGCATGACCAGTTTTTAATTTAATTTAATTTCCATTGACTAATAAGCCCCAACAGACCAACTCTCCCCTGTAATTAATCAAATTAATTCCCTTTATGATTCAAGAACACTTGAGCTTCTTGGACTAGTTTTCAATCATAAAAATGCTATTCTTAGCTTTTGTTTTTATTATTTTAATTTACTATATAATGTGACATAATAGCCAGTGAATACAATTAATCGTTTATTAAACTCATTGTACCAGTGATTCGTTACATCAAATGATATACAAGAAATAATAAAAACAGATGGTAAGCATAATCTTATTCTTCAATCATAGGGCACCGAAACATCACCTAGCTTGATGTCTATGCCTCTTCCTCGTTGCTGTGTTGACAAAATCAAGAGAGGCGAGAGAATTAGACATATGTTATGGGGCATGTATGTACAATATCACACGTTCTCGTTGATTCAAGTTTTCAATTTTGAGGAGTCGAAATAATATGCAACCACTAATTAAAACAATTTAACGATAACATTTTTACTTACAATATCATCTTCTAACTATACCGTGCGGAAAAAGTGAATAATTATTATAATAAAATATTCAATTTGATATTCATTGTTAATTGTTGCATAATCATACAATTAATAAAAATTTTCCATAGGTAACAGCATCCAAAGAGTAACAACTATTGATATGCCCTAATTAACTAAATTTATGTTTGTAAGATTACGATTTGGGGTACCCATAGTGCCTTCAAGCACTACACCTCTGTAGTGCCTTGTCTATGGGCTTATCATTAACTCATCTTTATAATATGAAACGTTTAATTTATGAAGTCCAATGAGCATGACTTATGCAAAAAATCAAATCGATTTTTGATCAATCTAATTTTTTTTCATGAATTATCAACTCGACAAGTTCTACAGTATAATAGTTTGGATCATTAAAATAAACCTAAATCGACCCATTTTAAACACATTACAAGGTTATAGTGTTTTGAGTCCACTACTGAGAGGATACTTGGGCATCTTTCAAGGATATCTGAACAACTAGCTACTAGGATGTTTACACAATTTTGGAAAGTTTTTATACACATAATCTACCATGGCATATGTGGAATATTTCCAATTTTACAAATCATCTAGCCACCGCATATAGTCGATCTTCATATACAAACTACATTGCACCAACTAATTGCGGAGCTCGGTAACCAAGCGGGACATTAAAGTGATTGGATGGTGGAACCCGTGGATCCTCGAATTAGCATGTTTTTCATAGGGAACATTTTGACTGCCCTAGAAAAGGAAATACCACAAGTTTCGCAAACCCCAAATTTTTCAAGACCTTATTCTTATAGCGTACAACACAAAATGGACAATCTCACATCGAAAAAACACCTAAGACAGGGGCGGAGGCATGTATGGGCAAGTGGGGTCAATTGGCCCCATTGAAAAAAAATTATACTATTTTTTTTAATATAATTTATAATAAATATAATTTTGACCTCACAAAAAATTAATAATTTGTCCTAAATTCTATAAAATTTATAATTTTAACCCCGCTAAACATAAATTCAGGTTCTTTTGACCTCACTAAATATTAATTCTGACTCCACCATTGCCTAAGAGGACTCTATTTGCTCTATAAGAAATTAACCAAAGTACACCAATTGTTCTTGTCCCACATAGGAAAGCCATTAATTAATAGCCTCCTATTGCTCTTATAAGCTCTTTATTCTGTATATTTTTCAGTTTAGTGAGTCACTTTATTTTTAGTTATTCCAATTCACTTTCTATTTTATCTGGACAAATAAGATATTCTTTCTTTAAAAGTATTCTATAATGATTCACATAATTCAAAATTAATCTGGGTGATGATTTTTGCACTCCACTTTTTATCAAATGCACTCTATTTTTTATTTTTATTGTACAATTTTTTTAATAAGTACCTAAAATACCCCTCTAATAAGAAGAAAACACTAAAAGTGTAATGGAATGGGGAGGGCAATTATATTAATTGGTAAGTTCAAGGCTGTAGCATAAGATAAAAAGGGGGCCAAATAGGGGTTGGGTTCAAGTGGGTATTTTGGACTATTCCTTGCCAATTTGTCTAGGGAGTTTTAATAGCAACTCAGTTGCTCTAAGAAGCCCAGTTTGATTTTTGTTAGTGGCCTACTAATATATAATGGCAACCAATAATTGGGAGCTCAAATCCCTTACTTCCTGGGCCGGGGCTGGTAAAAATTACATTTAAAATAATAAAGTAAAAACTACATATAATGAGGGAAAATTTATTAATCGATACAAAAAATTAAAAGGTAAATTTTAATGTTGGTCCTTGTAGCTTAACTAAAGTTTTACTTTGGTTCCTATAGTTCTAATTTAAATTATTACAATTCTGCAGTTTCTATCTAGTTTCAATGTAGTCCCATCATCAATACACATTAACAATTTGGACGGTACATGAAAACTTACATCTCTATTTTTAGGGAGCCAAGTGAGTTTTTAATCGGACTACAAGGATCAATAATGATAAAATTACCCTTCAAAAAGGATCATATAACTTCATGTGCTCATTTTCTGCCAAATACTTAACAAATATTGACAGATGGACTGTATTGAAACAAAATTGAAAGTTTAAAGTTCTAATTGTTCAAATTGAAACAACACTAAGGACCAAAGTGGAACTTTAGAAAAACTACAGAGACTAACAGTGCAATTAACCCAACTTTGCCTCCTTAGAGTATTAGTTGTTTCTCACTTTGGTCTTCTAAATAATAATTTTGTCACATTAATTAGCCCTCACCCTACTAAATTGTTTGTACTAAGTTCTATCACTAACGTCTATCTAATTCTACGACTGAAGATGACATGTGGGCCTACGTGGCACCACGTGTGCCAAATGGCAATGCAAATCCAAACCTACTTTCCCAAATCCTAACTTTCCACTATGTCAAATCCATACCCACTAACTCAAACTTGAACACAATGCTAACACGATCAGCCACTTTTGACATCGCCACCACTATATGCCGCTGACAGCAGCGGTGCCCGCAGCATTGCTATTGCCACCACTATCACACAACCACAAACATCACCACCACCACCATCCATCGTCAACATTGCCACCACACCACCATCAACTCTTCCATTACACACACACACACACACACTCATAGATAGATACAGAGAGAGATAAGGGGGAATATGACATACTGACATATAAATTAATAATAAGTGTATTCAGAAGAATTTAATGAAAGAAAATCATCTCTAATTACTAGTTTTGAAATTTCATTAATAAGAAGTGATTGTTGGAAATGTGGTGAAGGATTAAATCCCTCTGATTTGATACACATTTGATGAAAGGATTAGAGCTAATCTTCTCTCTTTTATTTTTGATGATAAATTTAGTATGGTGTGGATCAACAATCATAGAAGATTTTTTTTGGTTAACCTATAGAAGTAATAAACAAATACGGTGAGTATTACATCAAATTAGACATTCAACAAACTCCAATAATGCAAAATTCACAAGAATAATTTCAGAGTGATTCTTGCATCAGTGGGAATGCAATTCAATATCCAGAAATCAAAGTATTTACATATTAATTCAAATATGGAAATAAGCTTCTATCGCATACGGTCCAAAACAAATAAATAGTTCTTTTCGAATCAATCTAAATATTTCCAAAATCAAAGAGTACTCGTAGAGTTGTAATTCATGCCCATTTTTTTTGGGTATTTAAGCGGGGTGAGTAAAAAAAAATCCGCAATCACGATTATACATTTACAAGGAGCAAACTCTAGGCTTTATAAAACACAATCACAACCAAACACGCCCAACCAACCACTTGGTCAAAAGTGTTCATTCGATTATAAATGAGGTAATCGAACTCAAGACCTCCCAAATCAAAATGGGAATAAACTACCACTTGGACCAATGGTTCTTTTGATTATATATGCGTTATATTTATTATATAAACACTCAATTCCATAGTTTAAAAATACAAAGAAAACAAGTTAGCTGGGAATCAAACTCGCTACCTCCCCCTAACAAAACACAAACACTTAACCACTAGACCAACTACTCTTTCACTAACAAAAATAGAACATCTAATATATAAACAGATATAAAAAAGTAAAACTAAAAAAAGAAAACGGGTTCAGCCAAGCTCGGACCGGTACTGTAGCAATCCGCTATTGTAGTGGCCCGGGCTAATGGACCGGGTTAGGCAGAGCTCTAGACTACTGGTCTGGGCTAAGCCCGGACCGGTACTGTAGCGGTCTGGGCTTAGCCCAACCCGTGGCCGGTTGGGCCCGGTACTGTAGCGGGTCGGGTAAGCCCAACCCGGCCCAATTTGCAGCTCCATCGCATATTATGATCTCCCCTATTGCTCCGGCCAACCACAAGCAAGCAATAACAACAGGGGGGGAGAAGTATGTACATTTGCAAACATCAACACGTTAAACCACCTCCTTGAACACCCCCCAAGGAAGGGAATACCAAATGATTCTATTTGTCTTTGAATAGCAAATGTTAATTCATACTCGTTTTGATCATTCTCCATATGATTCTATTCAAGAAATAGCGGCAGAAGGAGGATATGCAATATGTTATTTTAAAATAACATATTTCATGCATTACATTACCAACTTATAGCCAACTAAAGAGGGCTGTTTAGTTTGCACAGTTCATGTTGTCAAAAACCTGTTGTGAATTTACACACATTTCTGCCCTATCTACCAGCTAATGTAGTTAAACACCATCACAGAGAAACCAGAATACAAACATGAAAAATACTACAATATGTTTCAACAGTCTAATTGAAGACATGTAGCTGGTTAGGAGCATCAGACAAGTTGGAAGCAAAGCTCTCTGAAAATTCACTGTATTAAACTTCAAACGATTAGCTGCGCTGCGAAAGGTTGGTTGAATTCCGATCCAAAAACGAGTGAATTCAGCTGAATGGCAACAAAAATTGAAAAGCGTACAAAAATTAGCATAAGCTAGATCCACATAAATCCAACAACAAAATGAATATATACAACAAATAGAAGAAATTCGGCTAGTTAAAATGCAATTCAAGTCTTCACGATTTCAATAATAGACGTGGATTAATGAAATTCCCATCGGTTACCTAGAAGCAAATAACTAAATTCCAAATTAGTTCATAATGAAGCCAAAAAAAGAAAGAAGTTGAAGGCAATGAGTAAAACCTATAATCATAAACTTGTCGTGTTTGTGCTAAACTATTTCATACAGTGCATGTTCATGGTGAATCACAGCATAAAAGACTCAAAACATATAGTAGATATAAACCCTAGGCAGGGAAAGAATGACAAAGTTACAAGTTTAGAGGAACTGAATTCTCGCTTCCTCTTGCTGCAAACTATTAGACAATAAAATTGACTTACTAGAAGCAAAATGCAGTTGCCCCTTCTCAATTGAAGTCGAAGTTTAAAATTCCTCTCTCAAATCTGCATACAATTTAAAGAAAAAACAAAAAAATAGAAATGAGAAGCGGAGATTTGGGCAATATACAACAAACTATCAAAGTCCTTTGGAGGCTTTAGCAACAAATTTTATCAACTGGTATAATGAATATTCAAGAATTAATTTTGGATTGGTAAAGGAAAACATAGGAGCAAATCAAACAGGTTCCTAAGCAATGTTCTATTCTAGGTTTAGTTATTAGTAATTCAAGAAAGATGATTCCCGAAAAAATCTTGAGTGTTCGTTAGAATTTTGGGATTGGTTGTGTGCATACATGAGAGAATACACACTCGTTAAGCATAATTCAATTCAGCTTCTAAGTTAGCCCAAATTGAAGCAAAAGATGTAACCACAACATTGAAAACGAGAAAGAAAGAAAAAAAGAAAGGCTTTCAAGAGTTTAATGCACTCATTGGAAAGCAACGATAAATGGCCGTCGATGTACCTTCTTGCGTTAGCTAATGAAATTGTCGCTTGTCTAGCTTCTACATAACATTTATAATAAATCTAAATCAATTAGATAAGCATGAGTATGAATTTTCACAACTCAAGAAATTTGCAACTACAAGTAAAAATGAAAATTTGCAACTACAAGTCAGAATTTATTTTGAAAAAAATGTTGAAGCATTTTTGAAAATTCTCAATTTTTTTTGAAAATTCCAAAATTTCAAAAAGATGTTTGAAAATTGTCAATTTTTTTTTTTTGCTAAACAATGAATATGATAAATATTTTGGTTTTTAAAAACTGTTTTTTAATAATATTTTACAAAATGATTGTCATTGTTGTTCCGTCTTGTAATTTCTGCATTTACATCTAAAAAACTGAAAATAAAAATAATTTTATATATTTTTATTTGACGCACTTGTCCTTCGGTCAAAAAGATGAACTCCCATCAAATATGGAAGCGTAAGGAGTGTGAGCTATGATATGGGTCCTTTGAGTGAACTGTCATTCAGTGACTGACAGAGATAAAAGTTGGCATAATCCACCGACTTTGAATGCTTAGTTACTTTGATGAGCAGAATGCATACATACATACATACGAGTCAGTCAGAGTCAGGGATGGGATGAAATCTATCTTTAAAGAAAAATGATATGGGTACACCCAAGTTGTACT
>BRYF01000015.1:12620000-12622500 GCA_030159135.1 Actinidia polygama | reverse complement strand
AACATGTCATCGACATAAAGTAGCAAAATAATATAACTGGACTCAAATCTTTTAAAGTAGCAGCAATGGTCAGCATTGCATCTGAAATAGTTGTTTGTCTGCATAAACCTGTCAAACTTTTTATACCATTGCCTTGGAGCCTGTTTCAATCCATACAAGCTCTTCTTCGATTTACACACGAGCTTCTCATTTCCATTCTCTGAGAAACCCTCCGGCTGCTGCATGTATATCTCTTCCTCAAGATCGCCATGGAGGAAAGTAGTTTTTACATCTAACTGCTCAAGGTGCAAGTCTTCTGCTGCAACAATGCTTAAAACTGACCGAATGGTAGTCAGTTTCACAACAGGTGAAAATATGTCGGTGTAGTCGATTCCTTCTTTCTGCTGGAAGCCTTTGGCTACAAGTCTTGCCTTGTACCTCTTGGTACCGTCATGTTCCTCCTTGACTCGATACACCCATTTGTTGTGTAAGGCTTTCTTTCCCACGAGTAACTCAGCTAGCTCCCATGTCTTGTTAGAGATAAGGGACTTCATCTCTTCTTTCATTGCAAACTCTCATTTGCTAGCATCCTCCACCTGACATGCTTCATCGTAGCATTCAGGTTCTCCAGCATCAGTGAGTAGTAAATAATTCATGTACTTTCTGTTTGGTACAAGAGGCCGTGAAGATCTCCTTAGTATAGGAGATGGAGATGGAGACTGTGGTGGATCAATCTGTTGTGTACTACTCTGGGGTGTCTGTTCCTCTAATTGAGGACTCTCATTGACTTGTTGCACTATACTTTTATCTGGGATATCATCTGGATCAACGTACATGGGATCACCCAATATTACACCACTAGACTGTAGTGCATCTCTGTCTTTGTACATCACCCTCTCATTGAATATCACTCGACTTCTGATCACCTTCTTGGTCTGGTCATTCCAGAATTTGTACCCAAATTCATCTCCACCATATCCGATGAAGGTGCATTTTAGTGACTTAGGATCAAGCTTTCCTTTAGCCTGGTCACTAATATGCACATATGATACACAACCAAAAACTTTCAAGTGTGAAAGTTTTACCTCTTTTTCGCTCCAAACCTCCTCTGGTATTTTGTGCTCTAGTGGAACTGATGGTCCTCGGTTGATCAAGTAGGCTGCTGTGTTGACTGCCTCTGCCCAGAACTGCTTGGGCAATCCTGCATGTATCCGCATGCTTCTGGCTCTCTCAGTCAATGTTCGGTTCATTCGTTCTGCTACGCCATTCTGTTGCGGTGTCCCTTGCACAGTCCTTTCATGTCTGATGCCATTTTCATAACAGAACTTCTTGAACCCGGTGTCATCATATTCACCACCATTGTCGGATCTCAACTTCTTGATTTTTAGGCCTGTTTCATTTTCCACCATGACTTTTCACTTCTTGAATACTTCGAACACTTTTGATTTGTATCTCAAGAAATAAACCCACACCTTCCTGGAATGGTCGTCAATGAAAGTCACAAAGTATGACTTCCCGCCAATGGATGAGACAGTAGCTGGGCCCCAAACATCCGTGTGAACTAGCTCAAGCTTTTCTTGCTTAGGCGGTCTGCCTCTCTTTATGAAGCTAACTCTCTTCTGCTTTCCAAAGATACAGCTTTCACATAAGTCAGTGTCAACTGATTGTAGGTCTGGTAGTTTCCCCTTGGAGTGCATGATCTTGAGCCCCTTGTCACTCATGTGACCAAGTCTCTGGTGCCATAGGTTTGGATCGTCCTTGCTGTCTGCAACTGCAATTGACCCATAAGTGTTTGCTGTCATATAGAGTGTACCACTCTTCTGGCCACGAGCAACTGTCATTGCACCTCTGGAAACTTTCCAAGAATTGCCATTGAAGGTTGTGACATAACCTTCGGTTGCTAATTGACCTACTGAGATCAGATTTTTTCTTAAGTCAGGAATGTGTCTCACATCCCTTAGCTTCCACAGAGATCCGTTCAGCTTGATCTGTACATCGCCCTTGCCAACCACGTCACAAGGCTGATCATCACCAAGGTATACCTTGCCAAGATTGCCTGGAGAATAACTCATTAAAAGTTCTTTGTTGGAGGTCGCATGGAAGGAGGCTCCGGAGTCTAACACCCATGACTCCGACTTGTTCTCCAAATAGCATATCAGTGCATCGTCTGTCTCTTCTGCTACGATGTTTGCTTCCGTTTTTTCTTCTTTTTCTTTCTTCGGGGATCTACACTGATTTTTGTAGTGCTCGGTCTTGCCACAGTTCCAACATTCGATCACCTTCTGGTTCTGATTTGAATTGTTGGAATTTTTGGGATTTCGAGATTGCGACCTTCCATTTCTGGATTTGAACCTGTTGTGCCCCTCCGCTCCTGTTTGAATCTCTGCCTCTGCTTTCTATGTTTAAAGCTGACGTCGAGGTGGAAGCACCATTTGACCGATTTTGAATTTCTTCAGTCATAATTGTGCTAACTACATCATCAAACTTCAGTTTTGTCTTTCCTGCAGATCTGCTGATTGCA
>BRYF01000015.1:12572500-12575000 GCA_030159135.1 Actinidia polygama | reverse complement strand
CACACGAATGGAGTGGCAGCGGCAAGCTAACAGACAAACACAGATGGATATAATATGAAACAATTAGAGTTAAAATTGAGTAAATTGAAATTATAACCTTGGGGTTTATTTTGTATTTTTGACAAAAAATTATCGTGGGCTCTCTAAAATTTAAGCAATTTTACCAAAACCCTTTTGCGAAATTCCTGAAAATTTGTGCTTTATAATGTTACCCGTGTTTTACAAAGTATATTTAGTATAATTGAAAACAGCTTCTCTCCGGTCCATTTCTGAACTGAAGCAAATTAGTTTAGCAATTCTAGCCTCATTTTGGATCCGATTTGATGATCGTAATTGTTCATATTTTACAGCTCATTAAGATGATCATCATTAGAAAAAATCACAATAATCAGATATTGTTCAATGCTCAATTGAAAGCAATATATAATAAACTGAATGGCTACAATTCCGTATAACGAGCCTATTTATCATGACACATTGGTATCGATCAAAAATTGAACAGTATCCTATCATTGTAATTTTATCCGCTTCCTAATTTTCTATGTGCACCATGCTATTGAGGATATTATGCAAACGAAAACACCATTGCTCCAAAAGAGTCTCAAGTCCACGAGGGGTTTGAAAAGGCATAAAAAGGGCAAAAAGCAAAGCTAAAAAGAGGACCAAAAAAATTGCAGCTTATGAGGGTGCGGTGACGGCAGCGCATTAACAAGTGCTGGTGGGCACGGTGGTAGACTGGTAGTGGACTATATACTTAGGTATGCGGATGACGAACGGGTGGGGTAGTCAGGATTTTTATTCGATAACTGCTCAGTCTCAATTTTTGGTTGGTTGGACTTGGCTAAATTAACTCAATTTAATTGTTTTTGAGATATTTAATATTTTAGTTTTTGAGTGTTTTCGTAATAAAGATTATATTTTTTTTCAACTCTTTTTGACGAAAAAAATCCGAAAATATAAAAAAATTGATTAAATTTAAAATAAAATCCCGCTAAAGAAACGAGATTTAGTTTTTTTATCGAGTAAAGATGGATTTTTTTTTGCCTGAATTTTTTTCAAATTAGATCAAAATTTTTACATTTTTTGATTCTTTTGTCAAGAAGAATTAAAAAAATTATCAAACAATGAAAGTTGTTTACTAAAAATGAAAAAGAAATCAAATCCTAGCCCAAACTAGTGCTTCATAAGGTTTGATTTTCTTAGATTTTTTTTTAAAATTTAATTGATGTCAATTTACCGAAGCTTCTCCAAAATTTTACATAGTACCATATATATCGCCAATAAAATTTTAAAAATCTAATGAGTTCACTTGAAGTCACTCGAGACTCAAGTACATGTAGTTACGCCCTTGTGTAAAACAGTAATATCATGTAACAATATCACTAAACAACAATAATTATATTTTATAGTATTCACAATAATATTATTAGGTTGGTGGAGGACAAAGAATTCTAAATACCCCCACTTTTGACTTTTTATTGATTTGAAATATTGGTGGAAATAAGTTTCAAAATTCAGATTTATGGGTTGTAATTTTTTGTTTAAGATAGAAATATATTTTTTAAATCTAGCCAAGTGATATATATTTTCATCAATAGCTATGAGCTTTGGGTTTACATGGAAAGACATATTTCTAAATTTAAGAGTTATGTAACTTTTACAAAGAGGTATCTAGAGTCCTATAAATAAAGAATCATGAACTTAATTTTCCTAATCTTGCAAAGTCGAGATACACTGAGGTTTTGGATCTTATGTTAGATTTGTATTTGAGTGATAATACTTTTATATAGATGGAAGGAGACGAACACGACTTTACGAAAATAATATTTTCTTTGTCTATTACTATATTTTTATTATTAATTAATTAATTAAATATATATTTATTAGCTATCAAAAGCACATATTTATTGGTTCAATGCACTTGAATTGATTACTTCAAATTATTTACATGATCAAGTTTAATATTTTGAATTTTATACAATTTTCTTAACAAATACAATGCATAGAGTTGTAAAGTCCCAATTTGGGATAGGTTTTTTTTGTGTGTGATTTTTTGAGATTTTACCCAAATATTTGTTTTTATTTGGAATAAGTTTTTTTGCCGTTCAGTTGTTTTTTTAAAAAAAAAAATTGGTGTGTTTGATGTAAATTTACCCAAGAAAGCCAACTAATTTTCTTACACTCCAAACTACAAACTTGATTGTTTGTTCTACTTTACTTTAAAATAAAAAAAATAAAAAAATATTTTTTTTAGCTACCCGAACCGGCGCTTAAATGTTAAGGATAATGCTACAGTCACCGTATAGTTTACCACATTTGTTACTGCGCGGCCAAAAACGATGTCGTTTTGGTGATAAAATACAAAAACGACGTCGTTTTATTTTTTTAAAACAAACTCGGTTTTTAGTTGAACGACGTCGTTTTTGTGCCGCGCGATAACAAATGCGATAAATCATATGGTAATTGTAGCATTACCCAAATATTAATAGTAGCGGTGGTG
>BRYF01000015.1:12557500-12562500 GCA_030159135.1 Actinidia polygama | reverse complement strand
GACGTCGGAGGGCGAGAACGCCAAGAACATGAGAAGAGCCATGATCCCCACCGGAAAGAAGAGCAGCGCCATCGGCGGTGGCGGCAACGGCGGCAGAATCGGTGGCAGAACCAGCAGCGACGCCGTCAGAACCGCCAGAACCAACACGCGAGCCACGCTGAAGCACCTCACCATTTTAGTCTCTCTCTCTCTCTCTCCACTTATCTCAATATCATCTCTCTCTAGCGGGCTCCCCTGCTCTATCCCAAATAGTCACCGTCGCAGTCAACTTTTTACGACTAAATGTATCTATATCTATATAGATAGATATATTGATAGATATAGATATAGATATAGAGAGAGAAAAGGGTGGGATGTTGTGGAATGCTGCGAGGCTGCGTCAAAACTCGTAACTCAAATTGTGAAGTTGAAGTCTCACATTTATAGCGTGGTCCTTCAGTTAGACCCCGCATTCATCTGAACGAACGTATCAGCTACAGAGTCTACACGCTTTTTGACATTTAAACATGATATTTATAGGAAACTGATTTCTACACTCCCCTTTTTGATTTCTGCACTTTAAAGGGGAGTGTAAAAATCAACATCATTATGGTATTGACTTTTGCACTCCACTTTTTTATTTCTGCACTCCTATTGATTTTTGCACTTTAAAGGGGAGTGTAAAAATCAACATCATTATGGTATTGATTTTTGCACTCCACTTTTTTATTTCTGCACTCCTATTTTGGAGTGCAGAAATCAAAATTGAAGTGCAAAAATCAATTACCTTTTTATATCCTCTATTAATAGCATTTTATTTTCCTCAAATGTCAAATTAGTGATTCATTAATTTTAACATGGGCGCTTATTGCGTTAGTTATTCCTAATTTTATGGGAAATGCCAAACAAAATTGGAATATGAAACGAGACTTGTACTAAACATCTGATCTCGTTAGTAAAATGACAAAAATACTCTTATATTAAAATTTGAAAAAAATAAACCGTCATAACAGTTGGAACAATTAACGTTCTAATAAATCTTACTTCCAAATGTACATGGGGTCGGATATAAAACAACAACAACTGTGAAATAGGTTTAGGACTTGTTTTCAATATATATATAATTAAAAATAATTATGAATTAGAAGAATAATTATACTATTTTTAAAATATCCTAAACACTTTATAAGATTAGATCTCTTTTTTTAGTCTCCGTCGATTTAAACAAAAAATTAAAAGAAACGATGAGCGTGAGGGTGAAATAAGTGGTATGAAATGTTATTTTAATCTGAACATTGAAAGAAATTTTTAGAGCTCAAACATTCGAAGTCATATAAAAAGCTTTACTAATCTCTATAATAATGGAAGTCGTTAGAGCCATTAATTATTTTATTAACACGTAGCCTTGGGACAATATTGATAATCCACTTAATTTGTATTGTTGCTTATTCAATTTGAAGTGTATCGTTATCAATTTCAATGTCAAAATAATTCGTTTTACGAAGCAAGGCCTTACTTTATTTGGTTCAAGTACATGTATCACATTTTTTATGTGAAAATCATTTTAAATTCTAAATGTATAGGAAAATCATAAAGGATCTTAAGATTTTGAAGACCTACTAATTTTAAAAAAAAATGATAATTTTACTGCATTTATAAAATGACATGGCATTTGGCGTAATGATTCATTGTTCATTATGAGATCGATCAGAATGTATTGAAGATCTAAACAATGGTGATAACTTGACATGATTGAAACAGTCATTTATAGTGCTAAAATCGAACCATTGAAAAATCATTTTTTCCTATATTTTATCAATTTTTTACTTTTGTCCAACCAGTGAAGATGTTGTCATCATTCCAGTGAGTCAATTTTTTTACAAATTATGCTATTTTTGACCCGATGAGCTAGGATATGCTATTTTTTATAAATGATATGCAGCAGCTTTTCATATAAATGACATAATAATGCTACGTTTATACACAAAAGTGTACAACATTTGTACAACAAATGTAAAACGACGTCGTTTTACCTAAATGAATGCAAAACAACGTCGTTCTACTAAATCTTCTGTGTTTTGTTCCTAAATGGAACGACGTCGTTTTACATTTATTAATACAAAACGACATCATTTTATATTATTGTACATAAAAATGTGTAACTGTATCACTTCTCTGACATGATTATGATCATGAAGATAGATTGTCGTATCTCCTCAAGGACCTCAACTACCACAGACGCATAGAGAGAATCTTTTTAGGAAATAGATGTAAGAGTTGAAATAATATTGGTAAAATACATACCCAATTTATGCTATATTTTTTTGAGCTAATTCGCTTTTATTTCAGGGAGAGCAACCATCGAATTTTTTTTCTGGGGGGCATTTATAATTTTTTTCATTGGATCCACCTCTGGCGATAAGGGGCTAAAAGATCTACTACTTTAATTCATGTTTCAAAAATAGATAATTTTGCGACCCCCTCAGTCACTACAAACGCCCCTGCATTGTGCAATGGGATGTCATCTTGGTAGATCTTCTGGTTTGAAATGGTGAGATACAAACCTATCACACTTTTGCATTTTATTTAGAGTTTTTAAAATTGTACTCCCTCTCTCATTTCCTAATTCTTAATTTTTTGGGGGTATTTTTAAGAAAACATGCATTTAAAAATGCACTCAAAATAAAATTAAAATATAATAATTTCTAAAGTTGCCTAGATATTCCTGTTTTTAAAAGTATTTATATGGGATAGTAGTTTATAAAAACTAATAAAATTTTATTCTTTTATTTTTTAATTATAGTAAACGAGAATTTTAAGACATCCAAAATTAGAAAATAAACAAACAATAAAATAAATGAGGAAGGAGGAAATATATGTCTACTTGAAACAATATATAACCACGTTTATTAGAAACAGTGCAATTTTGCAGGACCCACCACATATCAGTATGTCTATTAGTCTGTTAATACACCACTACACAAATATATTATCTCTATTTTTTATGTATAATTATACATAGCCCACCATATTTTTGTTTTCAATTTATCTATTACTTTACACTTTAAGGTTATTTTTTTAATAGTGAAAACAGAGTTGTGTGCACCTTAGAGTAGCGTTTAACGAGCGTGCCGTGATCCACGCCGTTTATTTATGAGACTGGATTGTCTCCGGTCCGCTAATTGGACTTGACAAGTTGACACGTACAGTCTAGCCTTTTTGAGTTTTTTTATTTTTTATTTTTTGATAATCCAAATTATTTAAATTGTAGATTACTTCGTAAGACTTGATACTGTAAAAAATTATTTCAATCGGATATAATTCAGTATCCGTTGGGTTCGGTTTATAACTTACTGTATATAGAATTATACAATTTATTTTGATATAAATTAATATTAATGAACTATTAAATTATATCCAATTAACATAATTTTTATATTATTAAATTTATCGACGAGCTTTACTATTTATTTTAATATAAATTGATACCGATAAACTATTAAATTGTATTCGATAAATATAATTTTTTAAATTATTAAATTTATTGATAAGTTCTATAATTAGACATCTTTAATCATCAAAATTGGTCTAAAAAATGATTCAAAATGATTGAACTGAATTGAACTGAACTGAACGGTCTCAATCTAATTATGGACGGTAGACAATCCAGACACTTTATTAATTTATCATGCCGATGATTTTTCGGAGTTTGGAGTTTCAACTTCGAAGTAATCGTTGCCTTTTTTAAGAGGGGATGAGCGAGAATGATGTTTGTCGGCCAAGGATAAATATTTATGAATCAGACAGAGGATCAAGTGCGAGATCCCAATATATATACGTTAGAGCAGAGATTTGTTTTAACTTTTAAGTAATCATCTCGATTCTATTTTTCTTTATTTTAATTTGTTATTCTCGATTTCATTTTTATTTGGATTTTCTAAAGTGATGGAAGGTGGTAGATTGCACCCAAGAGCGCAGGTTCGAGTCATGGCAGCCGCAGTGTGGGAGTTTCACTCATGAAATATTGGGTGGGCTCCTTGTGGGCACTATGCACTGGGCCTCCCATCTGTTGGGCCGCTGAGTACCTGATTTACTTGTCATGCCAGTCCCGTGGGGCAGGGCGGTATGGCCCGGCTAAGGTGTCCGGAACAACACCTTTTTGCACCCAAGAAAAAGAGAAAAGCTGGGGAAAAATAAGGGTCTTTTATTATTATTATGTTTAGAAAATGAAAATAAAATAAAGTAATGAATGGATTAAAATTATTGGATAGTGAAAATACGTATAAACAAACAAATTCTCTTGTTTTTATAAATTCAAAAAGGAAAAGAAAAATAATATTCTTTCATAAAATTCATATATAATACACTGCACAATTAAAGAATGATGTCGCAACGATTTTTTATTTGTACTCTTTTCGTCTCATATTGTCGGTCTTTTTTTTCATGTTAGAGATGTTCCTAAAAAGTTGTCAACTTTAAAAAGTCAAAACATAAAATTTATAAATTTATTAAAACTTACTCTTAATAAATAAATATAAATATGTTTAAAAATAGAAATAAAGAGGGTAATATTGGAATAAATAACTCTAAATTTGATTATAATATAATAATTACATATTTTCTTACAAAGTTAACTATCTCAAATAGAACCAATAATATGGATTTGAGGGATATATCATTTTTGAAATTTAAAAAATTAGCAAATGCTAACGAGTCCCCTTTGGCTATTAGTTAAACTATTTTAAAATACTTTTACATTCATCCATATCAATTGAATATGCAATGAATTTTCATGCATTTTATGCATTCTTATCTAATATCACAACCGCACTCATTAACAAAACCGATTAAAAATAGGACATGGCTTCTATGAGTCCAAGTATTTTGACTGCAACATGTAGTCTAAGCATTTTAGACTATATTTTTTTTATATATTTTGATGATTCAAATAGTTTATATTGCAAACTTTGTTGTGAAAATCAATATTGCAAAAATCACGTTGATCAGATATCAATTGAGTA
>BRYF01000015.1:12475000-12477500 GCA_030159135.1 Actinidia polygama | reverse complement strand
ATAGAAACCAACTTTTTTATTTGCACTTCAATGTTTTTATGTTAGTAATATGTACCATAAAATGAATAAAAATTATTTTTAAAAAAAGGAAATGAACAACTCCGAATCGAGCTAAGACATAAGTATCTCGCTCTCTTTAAGGGGTTCAAATTATATGTGACTGGCAAAGCACGAGACCAACAAACCTTCTCTCTTGACTTTATCTCTCCCAAGATACAATACTCTACCAATGAGAACACCCTTATTTGTCTGATAATTTCTCAAATGTAAGGGGTAGTACTGGTGATAATTTCCTGGCTTGATAGGATGGTTTTCTTTTGCTTGATTTCTTTTGTTTCTTATGATGTGGTTTCTCCTATGAATATCTTTCCTTATATAAATTAAATTCTTATATCTGTCAAAAAAAAAACATTTTAATTATTATAAAAAATAATTTTTTAAAACTAAAATTGCACCAACAATTTATTTCTTTCTATTATCAAATTAGTAATCCATGTATGATTTCACATATTTTTCCTCACTCTACAAAAATTCTAGTTTCGCCCTGCATGAACTTATAACGATAATCTGAACCAATAACGATAATCTTTTAAAACCCATTAAAGTGATTATTCATATAAAAAATTAAGTTAATTAGACATCGATAGAATATATATATACTTTTGTAATACATTCTCTCAAAGTGTTTAAAAAAATATTTAAAAAAAAGCCAAATTGGACATATTCTCATTTGAATATATTTTTTTAAAGCAAGTACATGTCATGTCATTGTCCATTTATGCGCCACTATCCACAATTAGGATTAAGAAAATTTGAAATAGTCGCACGTAATGCATAATGACGTCACTTTAGAAAGTTCTTTTTTTTTTTTATGTAATTATGTTATATATTCTTTCCTTGGAGGCTTGGAGCTTTAGTTAAAAGATGGTGAAAGCTTCAAACTTAAACCCATATCTTTTTAATTTGGTCAATGTCGCGTGCGCGTTCCTCTAGAACCAATTAAACAATGAAATTGGATTAAACCAAATCTTTTCACCCTTTTATTTTTGGCAGGATCCAATATCTCCGGGGCAGTCCAAGTATTTTGGTCTATGTTTTGTATCCAGATCATAGATCATACTTATTATCTAGGGGTAGAAAATGTGTGATTGTTTAGTATTAAACCAAATCCTTCTGTTTTGGCCTGTGTGTGTGATTGTTTAGTAATTTTTTTTTATAATTTATGTACTAAAACTCCGGTTTCAAATCGGAACCAAACTGTTATTTTTTAGATTTAAATTGGATTGGTTACAATTTTTTGACGGATCGGATTGGTTTGAAAATTTTAAGAATCGTAAGATTCAGTTCGATCCTTGATTTTACTCATAACTGAACTAATCTAATTCGTGTACACTCCTATAAGCAAGAGAGAACAGACAGAAGGCGAAAAAGAGACAACTCTCAGACAATAGCCATCGATCACACACGCACAGTTACGGTTCGGTTTATGTGGTTTGATGATTTAGATTAGATTTCTAAATGACTAGCGGTTCGATTCAATTTGATTCAAAAAAGCGGTTCAGATTACGAAAAGTGTGAATCGAATTGTTAGCTATTGGTTCAATTTAATTGAACCGCAAATCAAACCGTATGGTTCGGTTGATTTTGCGGTATAGTCGTTTTTTTCCTCACTCTTACAATTGACGGGTTACAAGCAGACCATTAACATTGTTAACAGCTTCGATCCACCAAAAATCACCTTCTTTCATATCAATTGGAAATCACATCTGAATCCTATTTTGTACTCTCTCTCAATAACCAAATAAACCTTTTTGGTACTTTTTCTCTCTAAAAATCTAAATAAAACATAGTTTAGAGCATTCGCATCAAGAGATTACTCAGTGCTCTATAACATTATTCTACACTATTTAATGAATGACACATTTGCATATGTAAGTCGGAACTTAAATAAAAAATAATACATTTTATTTTTTAGACCAATTACTAAAAGGTTAGAGCACCACTAGCATTTGCTCCAAAAGCACGGAAAAATTTCTCATATACAGCCTAGCCAATCCGTTTTTAAGTTAATTTAGCTAATAGAATTTAAAAAGTATTCACATCAGATTAGCTAAAATAACTTAAAAATTTAACATTGCTACAATTGCTTGTCATTTTTTACTAGACAATATTCATTATGTATTTTTTTTTTAATTTTCTATAATAGAGATGTTGATGGAGTATTTAACTTTTATAAAGTGATTAACTAAAATAGAAGTGATGATTTTTTGTCATTGAAAATCGAACCTAATTGAAAATGTATAAGTCACCGCATGTTTTATAGATCTTATTGAATTTTTTTTGTTTGCACTTGTTAATTTTTTAGTTTGAACTTGTTAACTATTTATGTATTTATATTCCCTATACACTTGTGTAAATTGTTTAAATTACTGTTTTTTAGCTTGTTTTGGGGTTTGTAATCTAAATTTTATTAGCGGCTCAAATCACGAAAAATAGAGCC
>BRYF01000015.1:12370000-12372500 GCA_030159135.1 Actinidia polygama | reverse complement strand
GGTTTAGGGTTCTAGCTTCTGAGTTGCAACTTGTAAGAGAGCGGGCAATCGTGGGCCCTTTAAAAAAAGGTTCTGTCGAATGAGATGGATACGGGTCGGGTTGTAGGTTGTGCACAATGACCCGAAAACGGAAGAGATTAAAATTAAAAAAAAGAAGAAAATGGATGAGAATTACAAAAAACAACCCCGGAGTTTAATCCTAATAACAAATCAAACTCTGAGATTTTAGTTTTAGCAAATCAAAACCCAGTTTTTCTGTTAGAAGCACTCGCAACAAATTATTCCTAATGAAAGAGGGATAGTTTTCTTATTAATACGTCTTTTTGGGTAATTTGGGCAACCACAGTATCCTCTTCCTAATCTACCTACTTCTCGTCTCCTACACCACTACTTCCCTCCTATTCCCAAACCTAAAAAGCTTGAAGCTTGAAAAAAAACAAAGGAATTATGGATCTTCTTCTTTTCTAATTAGTACAAAAAGAAGTCTTCGAGGCCTAACCGTGGCCAAATTTCCTCTCTCTCTAAACCCGAGTCACCCATTACATATTCACTCTCTTTATCTATCTCTATAAATTATAACTTTCATATCAAATTCTCGTTACATATCCACCCTCTTTATCTATCTCTATAAATTGTAACTTTCATTTCATTTGATGCAAAATAGATTTGAGGGGAAAAAATTAAATATGAAGGAAAATAAAAGAAGAAAAACTAAAATAATACAAAAAAAGAAATATAATGTATGTGGAAAGAGAGTGTAAGAAAAAAATATAGAAAGGATATGATGCCACCTATCTGCCAATGTTCTACTACGTTATCTATTTTAACAGTGTTATACGAGTGAGTGAGTGAGATCTATCTCGTTCTTTTTTAATTGTTAATGAATGAATTTTATGATATTCATTAAAATTTTGAGATTTAATTGTTATTATTTAAGATTTATGGGGTACAAATGTAATATATGAATAGTGTGTGATAGTACATAAATTGTAAAAGAAAAAGTGTAATTTATAACACAATTTGTGTGTGCAAACACCTGTCCCCTGCTCGTATTGCTATCTTCGCTAAATTGATTCATATATATACACGTTATATATATATATATATATAGTTTGAGAATACGCGAAATAAGAGATGGCTGAGGGAGAAGAGATAAAATAAGAAATTTAAATTTAAGATACGAGACGCGACAAGTATCTCAATTCCACCAATGTTGGACAATGGCAGTAGTTGGTGCTTTGAACGATGTGTGAAACTCGTGAACTCTTAATATAACTGACAAGTCGTCTAATGGTGTCATTAAAAGGGATTTGATGATCGAAGATTGACCAAGAAAGATTCAAAGGATTTTTATAAAAAATTACATTTATTCGTTGATAATTCGTAACGCAACTAAATGATCATAGATGTCAAATGGTATTTTCTTATTTATTTAACATGCAACACTATTGTTCACGTTGATGGATGCTATACACTTAAAAGATATCACTTTTATTTCTTTTAATAGCTTATTGGATTCACTCAATCACTCTTAGAGTGTAATTATATATAATAATATTATTCACCCTGACAACTATTTTATATTTTTATTTTACCTTAATTTTGCACGGATCTATATAATAAATGGTAATAATGAAGAAGTTAAGCTCGTAAAATTATACTAATAATTTTCTCGTTTCCATTCTACTATTCCCAATTAATATGGGTTTAACCAAATAAATTTTATTTGTAATGACTTAAGATGCATACGTTGTACACATACCATTTTAAAGGTGCAATGTGAGCAATAATAATACTAAGGGGTAATAGTGTAATTAATTCCCCCTCCCTCCCCCAAAATAAATAAATAAATAAATAAATAAATAAATAAATAAAATTTAACCTTGTTGCACGCGACTAGGGTATAAAATGATATTTAAGGCAGCCGACAATAGTCGCTAGGGTTTTGCAATAGAGCGAAGAGGAGATATGGGGTGTAGGGAAGACGACTACAGGTTCCTCCAGATAGTAGACGCCATGGCTTCAATCAATCAGAGAGTCAATCTCATCGGACTCGTCGTCGAGACCAGTATCCCTAAGCACTCCAAGGGCACTGGTAACTCTATCTCTCTCTTAAAAAAGTTGAGGACTAATACGGATCTTTCTGCTTGATGTGTCGTTTCTCGTTTTTGCTCTCACGTTAATAGCATAACAGTTCGTTGTGGGGAGTGTCTGAGGAGACTCGCTTAGTGGTTGAAACTCGAAAGTTAAAAGACAGACCTAACTTAATGAGATTTGGTTTTATGATTGGCATAAAACAAATATTGCATAAAAATCACATATTGTTGCTGTAGTGAGAGTAGGGTTTTCCAAGTCTTACTAGTTAATCTTACAAACTTTGAGTGATGAACTTGACACCAATGCATTGATGACAGAGAGGCACGGAACCTAGGATCCAATGATGGCTAAAGAATGGTGTGGAACTGTTATGTGCTGTGCTGGTCCATGGTCTATTATTGGA
>BRYF01000015.1:12252500-12257500 GCA_030159135.1 Actinidia polygama | reverse complement strand
ATGAGTTCTGATCCTCTAGAGTGGTGGGGTGAAGTTTTCCTAAGTATTGTTAAACGACGTCGTTTTATTAACTATATAAAATGACGTTATTTTGTGAATAATACAAAATAACATAGTTTTTTATTATCATAATTCATAAACCAAAACAACTGAATCCACTGATGTAGCCCCACACTGAAGATCTTTTCTCTGCATTAAATGTATTTAACTTGATGTGGGATAAAACTCCATGATCTAAGCTGGACACATTGCCAATGTCAGTCCTGGTCGCCAATCGCATTACCGCACCAATTGCTCACTTCGCCAATATCTGTGAGCACACCATTTTAATCTCCACGTCGCCAGTAAGCGAGGTTGATTACTTCGTCTGCATGAAGACTCCACCTCTAATAAGATTCCATCACCATGAGGACTCAATCTCCACAAAGAATCTATCTCTATGAGACTCATTCTCCACTACGTCACCTATAATTGCGGATTGTTCTCCAAATGGCATATCCCTATTAAATCTCCGATATCTCCAGGATATACTTACATACTTAGCCGTCCGAAGATTTCGTCGTGATCTCCTCACACAGCTCTCCATTCTTCATCTATAAAAGGTCGCTCCCCCATCACAAAAGGTACGCATCATTCACATAATACCTTGCACACTCTTTGAGAGCTCTAGTATTTTGCTTATTCTCCTTGGTCTGATTTTCACGCTGGAGGGGTTTTGAGGGGCCTCGCCTGACCGTTGACATTTGTCTTTCTGTGTAAGTCGTCCGAGTTATTGCCGATGTCCAGTACCGAGGTCAACATCAATTCTGACTGTTGGTTGCTCATCCCAGATTTCTACCACAATAGTTTGGTGCTGTTTGTAAGAACGAAAGTTTTCAACTTTCTATGCACTTGCGTAGACGTTTGCTACTTAGACTAAGTGCCAGTAACCCTTTGGATAACAAAGTTCACTCAATGGCCAATATTATCCAAGCTCTATATCTAGAGGGCCTCCACCATGAAATGCACAGCATTGCCGAGTAAATAAGGATCATGAACGAGAACAACGCCCGTTTGATACAGCAACTCACCACAACCAATTCTCATCCCAAACGAAGTAGATCGAACTCGCCGTTCTCATCGATCAGGCGACGATGAATCTCGAAGTCACCAAAGTACAGGCCGGGCACGTCAATCACCAAGTCCACGCTCCAGGTGAGAAAGAAGCCCCGTCCTGTCAGAATCTCAATCATCTAGCCGAACTCCAAATATAGAAGGTGAGGAGACTAAGAGAAGGGGAAGGTCACCTCGTCGAGGCGCCTAAGCATATAGATAAATCCACCACCCAAAAGATTAGAGACCTAGACCCCCGTATTGACGCCATCAACACCGGCACAAACGCACCAGTCACTGTGGATGCTTTGATTAAGCAGACTGAACCTCCGTTTACAGATAGGGTGATGAAGGTTAGAGTCTCCTCCAAGTTTAAACTGCCATCCCAGCTCGGAGTTTATGAAGGAAAGATAGATCCTATGGACCACTTGGATTCATACAAGAACTTGATGTCACTCTAGGTATACTCGGACGAGGTGATGTGTAAGGCCTTCTCTGATACTCTGAAGGGGCCGGCAAGGTCATGGTTCAGAAAGATGACTCCTGGGACCATCGACTCGTTTAGCGACCTAAGTAGGCTCTTTGCCGCCAATTTCATGAGCTGCTAGGTCAGGTAAAAGAATGTTTCCCACATCTTCACTATTCATCAAAAGAAGAGTTAGATCTTGAAGTACTATGTTAAACGGTTCAATCAGGTTGTCTTAGAAGTAGAAGACCCCAGTGATAAAGTGGAAATCATGTCCATTATGGAAGGACTTCACCTAGGCCCACTTTTTAACTCCCTCTCTAAGAATGTCCTTAAAATCTTATCAACTCTCCAAAGCAAAGCTAACAAGTACATTGTTGTAGAGGAATTGGCCGAGGCCAAGCAGAGAAGGCGAGGCAGGGACAATCACAAGAGGAGGGAGTCTGATACCAAGTGATTTGACTATAGGGATGAGTTGAAGAGCTAGAGATCAGACTGAGACATGACAAAGAGAATTAGCGACAGACGTCCTCGCACTCCACCTCGCCGACCCAACTTGATATTACCGCCCTTCAACGCTCCTATCGCCCAGGTGCTCACCAAAATCAAGAAATAATAATTCATAAAGTGACCTGCAAAGATTAAAACCAACCCCTCAAAAGGAACAAGAATAAATACTGCGAGTTTCATAGAGACCATCGGCACAACACTGAAGACTGTTTTCCGCTGAAAAAGCAGATAGCCAACCTTATCAAGAGAGTTTATTTGAGGAAGTACGTTGATGATCACCCACAACTGGACTCGTCTGATAGGAGGTATGGAGACAACAGACTCGTGTCATGAGATATATAAGTGATTTATGGTGGATTTGGATCAAGAGGATGCTCCAGCTCTCCTCAAAAGAGACACGCCCGAAGTGCTAATGGGCGAGTTGACGAGGAAATTTACAACCTCTCCTCGCCTTCAATTAGTACTTACCAGCCTATTACCTTCACCAACGACGACCTGAGAGACTTGCATCTCCCTCATGATGGCGCCTTGGTCATCTCTGTTACCATCGCCAATTTCAACGTGTAGAGGAACTTGATTGACAACAGGAGTTCTGCGGATATCTTGTTCATCTCGGCATTCGACAAGATGAAGATTGGGCTAGATAAACTCAATCCTTTTCACACTCCCCTAGTTGGATTTGGGAGGAATATGACACACTCCCTTGGATGGATCAAGTTGTCAGTGACCTTGGGGACGAAGCCCCATCAGACCACTGTGTAATAAGATTTCATTGTGGTGGATTGCCCTTCGCCTTATAACGCAATCCTAGGTCACTCAACATTGGGAGAAATCAAGGCCAACATTTCAACCTATCACCTGATGATGAAGTTTTCCACTTCAATATGGGTAGGCGATGTAAGTGGCGATCAAAAAGTTGCCAAACAATGTTTCATTTCAGCCATGAAGATTGAATCTTCTCAAAAACCAAGTGCTCAGTAACAATTACAGATTGCCGATGCCGAGATGGAGGTATTGAGGGACGAGGTGGAAGAGATTACCTTTGTTGATCCTAGAGAAACAAAAAATACCAAGCCTTTAGAAGAAGTTGTTCAAATCTCCATACATCCCGACCATCTAGATCGCCAGGTTATGATCGGGACCAAGCTGACTGAGGAGCTGCGGAGTGCTCTGGTGGAGTTTTTGAAGGAAAACTACGATATCTTTGCATGGTCGCAGGGCGATGTACCGATCATTGACCCTCAAGTCTCCGTCCACAAGCTGTGTACAGATCTTGATCACCATCTAGTTCGCCAAAAACGAAGGAAGTTTGCCCATAAACGCCTGAAAGTAGCTAAGCTCGAGAAAGCCCTCCATGAAGTAGCTAAGCTCGAGAAAGCCAATGTCATCAGGGAAGCTCATTACCCAGATTGGTTCGCCAACGTTATTGTTGCCCTCCAAAAGAAGGGAAGTGGAGAGTATGTGTTGACTTTACCGACATTAACAAGGCTTGCCTAAAAGACAATTTTCTATTGCCCATAATTAATCTGATCATTGATGCAACCTCTAAACATGAGCTTATCAACTTCATGGATGCCTTTTTCGGTTATCACCAGATTAAGATGCATCCAACCGATGTGGAAAAGACTTCTTTTATCACAGAGCGAGAATTGTACTGCTACAAAGTCATGCCTTTTGGATTGAAGAACGCCGGGGCTACGTTCCAAAGATTGGTCAATAAAATATTCAAGGAGATGATTGGAAAAACAATGGAGGTCTACATAGATGACATGTTCGTCAAGAGCCTCAAAGATGTTGATCACATCGCACACCTAGAGGAAGCGTTTGGCGTCCTGCGAAAGTATCGAATGATACTGAACCCTTCCAAATGCATATTGGGAGTGTCGTCGGGTAAATTTCTTGGATTTTTTGTAACCAAACGCGGAATAGATTCAAATCCAGATCAAATCCAAGCCTTGCTCACAATGAGCTCGCCCAAGAATATACATGAAGTGCAGCAGTTAACTAGGCGAGTAATAGCTCTCAACAAATTTGTCTCAAAGTCAGTAGACAAGTGCCTACCATTCTTCAAGATCTTGGGGAAGAACAAACTTTTCGATGGACAGACAAGTCCGAAGTAGCATTCCGGCAGTTAAAAGAGTACCTTGGCTCGCCACCCTTGCTCATAGTTCCTACTACAGGCAAAAAACTCATTGTGTATTTGTCCGTCTCGCCAACAACAGTGAGTGTAGTGCTTATCTGAGAAGAGGACAAAGTTTAAAAACCAGTGTACTATGTAAGCAAAGTCCTTATGGAAGCCGAGACCAGATACCTAAAAATTGAGAAGCTCGCCTATGCCCTTCTGATCGACGCCAAAAAGCTTTGCCATTATTTCTAAGCTCATCCCATTGTTGTATTGATTGATCATCCTTTGAAGCAAATCCTCCAATGACCCAACACCTTGGGAAGACTCGAGCTAAGTGAGTTTCACATCGACTATAGACCAAGGATGACGATCAAAGCCCAAGCATTGGCCGACTTTGTGGCTGAATTCACACACGATATTGCTCCAGAGCCAGAAGTGATTCTCCCCGAGGTGGAAACCCCAGAGAAATAGAACCCGGAAGATGATCTCTCCAGATGAAAACTTTTCATGGACGAATCGTCCAATTAGCACGGCTGTGGTGCAGGACTTGTTCTCCAAACTCCGTCAAGCGAGCAGATGGAGTACACCATTCACATTGTATTCAAAGCCACCAATAGCGAAACACCAATAGCGAAACTAAATATGAAGCTCTCCTTGCCAGATTAAGGATTATAACATAATTGGGAATAGAATCATTGAATACCTTCAGTGATTTTCAACTTGTAGTACAAAACAACATGATTTTATTAGTCATACGTCAAAATGACGGAATACACTGATGCATCCCCGCACTTGAAGATATTTTAT
>BRYF01000015.1:12215000-12217500 GCA_030159135.1 Actinidia polygama | reverse complement strand
ACCCAATCAAACCTGGTCAAATCCGCGGTTGAACTGGTAAATCGGCTATTGAACCGGTCAGTGAACCGGATTAAACCGTCGAGAGGTTTTTGGCTTTTTTAGATTTAATCACACTTTAGACCCTCACAATTCCAAGTATAACTCACTTGACTCATAATGTTTAAATTATTGTAATTAACTCCCTAATTATTTTTATTTTTATCTATTATAAATAATTTATGACGTCACGATTCGATAACAGTTCAATAACGATTAACTCGACGGTTGAACCGGTAACCCATGACCCGATGCTTTTTTCGGTTCAACTCGAGTTCCGATTTTTAAAACATAGGACTTGGTTATCTTGTTAGCTCCCCCCCTCGTGCACACACAAACAACATCTATTTCTCTCTCTCACTCCCACACCAAAGAAAGAAAAACAGAGCATCTCTCTCTCTCCTCTCTCTCTCTCACTCCCACAAAACAAACGGAAAAAATCAAACCGGATTTTATTTTGTTCAATTTGGGTTTTAATTTTTCAAAACTACACAAAAGACAACTTTAAATTGGGTTTAATTTTTCTTAAATCTCCCAAAAGAAAGCTTTAATTTTAGTTTTGGTTTTTTCCACATTACCCAAAAGAAAGCTTTATTGGATTTGATTTAATAAAAATTACCTAACAGAAAGCTTCAAGCTTATAATCAAATAAATAAAAACTAAAGGAAAATGATTTCTACCCTCCAAATTAGGAGCGTAGAAATCAAAATTTGGAGTGTAGAAATAAATTTTCAAACTAAATCACATCCACAAAATCAATTTGGATTTGAAATGTTCTACATAAATATACACATAATACACACAAACAGAGCATATATATATTGTTAATGTGGTCATTTGGGTTTGGTTTTCCCCAAATTACCCAAAAGAAAGCTTTATTGGATTTGATATACCAAAAATTACCCAACAGAAAAGCTTCAAACTCATAATCGAATTAATAAAAAACAAATCAGATCCACATAATCAATTTCGAAATTGAAAGTTCTACTTGCCTATATGTATACGAGAGATCTAACTATAAATCTCAAGGAAGGTCAGTGGTGAGATCGTGCACCATGGGTCGTTGACGAGAGGCGAACGCGAATGACGACGAACGATGGGAGACGATCTCTGACCATTAGGTATTGACGACGAGACGAGCGGCAAACGACAGCGACCATGGGTCGTTGACGAGACGAGCGGTGGGATCACGTGGGAGAGCCGGCAAGTACAGTCAATTGACCTATTGAAAAAAAAAATACTATTTTGTTAATATAATTTATGATAAATATAATTTTAATTTTATAAAAAATAATAATTTATTTTAAATTTTATAAATTCTATAATTTTGACTTTACTAAATATAAATTTTGATTCTTTTATCCCCATTGAACATTCATTGGCTCCGCCCATGGTGGGATATCTCGCCCTTCTCTTTCATTATGTGGAGTGGTGGCGGCGAAATGGTGATGGGCGTAGGAGGAATAGCGGCGACGACAGGGGTTACGTTTTTGGGACTGCGATTGTTAGGGAGAGCGAGTGAGCAGTGTGGCTAGAGGGCTAAAAATGGTGTTTCATAAATTTTGGAAAGTTGACTTAACGGTTAATTAATAATGGGGAAAAATATAATTAACTATAAATCTCTAGAGAGATCAATATAATTTCTCAAACTTCGGGGGCATTTGTATTGAAAGCAAATCTTAGAAGAGGTATTTTCCCTTAATCTTTTTCCCCTCTTTTAGAGGATTTTACAAACAGTTCAACATTAAGATTTCATTAATAAATTCTTCTACTATTACGAGCAGCTAAATTCTTTTGTTAGTGTTTAAATAGAACCTTAGTCAATTAAATTTATATTTTGTATTTGTTGGGTTTTATATTGATTAGTTCATAGTTGTATGAGTTTGAGGCTATGATTTTTAATAAATTCTTCATGTTTTCATTATCTAGCTTGAGTATTTATTTTCTATGACGGTAAATATTATGTTTTAAAATTGTTTACATGTACCTGGAATTAGTATTGAGATAGTTTATACTAAGTAAGACGAGTCATCCTATATAACATAAAAACGATCACAAAAATAAATTATGCCCAACATTTAGGCTCCGTTTGGTAATGTTAAAAGTTAATTTTTTTTTTAAATTTGTTATCAAAAAAGTCAAAATTTTTAAACTTTTTTGGTTTTACTTTAGCTAAAATAAACAATAAAAAAAGCAAAAAAAATCAACTCTGACTAATTTTTTTGCTTATAAGCTTAAAAAAAGTCAACCAAAAAACTGATACGAAAGGAATCTTAATTTTTTAAAGAGTACAATTTTCTAGTTGACACTGTTACGATCTGTAACTATAACAGGTCAATGATGAATTAATTGATTAAATCCATAGACTTGTGCAATTTCATCATTACAAGCGTAGGGTGAATTTGAAACGCTAAAATCTCTTTTTATCCAAGTTTAGACAGTAACATAACTAAGCATTTTGATC
>BRYF01000015.1:12207500-12210000 GCA_030159135.1 Actinidia polygama | reverse complement strand
AAGTATAGTCCAAACATATATATATATTGTCCATGAACATAATATTAAATAAAATATAACCATTTTTTTTTCACTTTGTTCAAATTTTTTAAATAATTACACAAATAATAATATAAAATAAATAATATATTAGATATAAGGGCTCGACCAGATTAAAAATTATATTTTTTAATCTATTCCAATATAAAAATATACTTGAAATATGAATGCAACCTATTTTAATTGGCGAAAATAGCAATCACTAAGTCCTTAACAGGTAGGTTGGGCGGGCCATAGGGCCCATGGCATGATGCCTCAATTGGGCCTAATTGAAATGTGTGGTTCCTGAGGAATAACATTAATCACGATTTTTTATAGGGGTTTTAGGCCGGTCCCACCTATTGTTAACTTTCAACTTATTAAATTCAAAACATTAATTAAATCTGAAAATAGTATCGTTGACGCGGACGGCATCACTCATCCAACTGATCCCATTTCTTGGGTGCAAAAGGTGTTGTTCCGGACACTTTAACCGGGCCATACCGTCCTGCCCAACGGGACTGGCATGACAGATAAATCAGGTACTCAGCGGCCCAACAGATGGGAGGCCCAGTGCATAGTGCCCACAAGGAGCCCATCCAATATTTCATAAGTGAAACTCCCACACTGCGGCTGCCATGACTCGAACCTGCGCTCTTGGGTGCAATCTACCACATGTGAACCAACTGAGCTACGCCCTGGGGGCCAACTGATCCCATTTCTTGAATAGAAATTTTTTATTTAAGTTATCGTACTACTATAATATCAACTGTTTGAGAATAATATCAAAAGCATAAAAACATTTAAAATAATATCATATATAAATATAAGATCTTAAAATATATTCGTCAATCACCATCAACCAATCATCAATGTCGCCACCACCCCCACCGCCACCGCCACCACCCATCACCACCGCCAATCACCACCAACCAACCAATACTACAATTATTGTCAATCGCCATTCAAGCCGCCAATAACAACTGTAGGGTGTTGATGAATGTAATAGAAGAAAGAAAATCGAAGATAGACATCTTCGGTGGCTGAACAGCAATTGAGGGTAACTATAAGCTGCCGGACCGAGCTGCAACACAGAAAAATTGAGAACGGCTGCAAGAGTTATTCCGGGAACGACTCTCCGACGATCAAGTAAGTGACCGAAAGTGTATAAAATGGAGAGAGAGAGAGAGAGAGAGAGTTTAAAGCTTTGGGTAACTCAAATTGCATACCTTGAGAATGAAAAGGCGTTACCTTATATAACATAGTTCAGCGTGTATTTCGATGTGCCAACTGTCATGTCATCGGATAGACTGCAGCTCAACGCGTGGCTGAGAAGCGCTGACTATTGTATCAGTAAGTAGGAGGTTGACCCAATCTTGCCCTTAAGGCACGATTGGTAGCTAACCCATCATGTCACCAGCGTCTCGATCTAGGCGTGATGTCTGTTAGAGAAAACTTTGTTATGCAATTCACCATCTGCCCTTGAAGTGCCTTGGGATCCCCGCTGGATGTTGCCTCTCGACCAAGCTCCGGCGCAAAGACCCCGCAACGGTGCTTGTCCTAGCTCTGTTAGAGCTGGTACTTGATATGTTATCCCTTATAACTACCATTCCCCCAATATCTACAATTATTGCCACGAACCACCACCGCAAACCTTCACCCATTCCACCACCCTACCAACCACCACTATCACCAATAACCTCCATAACTACACCCGCCACCATTGTCAACCACCATTACCCACCCACCATCGTCGTCATCACTACCGCCAACCATTACTACCCAGCACCCACCACCATCCATGTCAATCATCACCAATAAACTACCACCACTACTTACATCTATAAACTAACATCACCACCCATCACCACTATAAATCACTACTTTCCAACATCATCAACCACCACTTTCCACTATAGCTACAAAAAATCCACTTCACCACCCACCAATTGCCGTGAAGAATTTTCATAGTATGAGATTGTGAAATTTTATATTGCCTAGAATATAAAAATAGCCACCACCCACCAATGTCGCCTACCACCAACACAAACACCGATTGCCACTGTAGTCACTGAGAATTTTCACAATTTAGCTTTGTGAAATTTTCATGATGCACAATTATAAATTTTCACAACTCGCGACCACCACCATCACCACTGCCACTGCTAAATACCCTAAAACCACCACTCACCGTCACCATTAATCACCACCAACCACCACCACCACCACCCAACATCACCACCAATCACTTATCACCATTACTGCCATTGTAACTTTATTTTACAAGACTATAAAATTTTACAGTCCACCGTACCACCACCACCCACTAATGTTGCTTATTAACAACACAACTACTGATCGCCACCATAGCCACTGAGAGTTTTCACAATTTGACACTAAATTTTTACGATGCACGATTGTAAATTTACACAACTCGCGACCAACACCATCACCATAATTACTGCTAAATACCCCCAAATCA
>BRYF01000015.1:12202500-12205000 GCA_030159135.1 Actinidia polygama | reverse complement strand
GAGCTTCAAACATGAAGTCAGTCTAACGGGTTAAAATAATAATTTAAAACCCTTAAAATAACAGGTTGGGTTGGACGGGTTAATGCACCATTGGATCGATACCAAACCCTACTCTTGTCCCTATCCAAATTCTCTTTTGTTGCGACGATCAATAATTTAAGCGCTAGGTAAAAGCCAATTGGAGGCCTCAAGTGAAATAACAAATTCGAGGCTTTGTTTGGGTTAGTTTGTTTTTTTCTTTAATTTTTTTTAACTGTTTTGTGTTTTGACTTTTTTTTAGTAATTTTTTTTACCGTTTGATCATAATTTTTAACTTTTTCAATTTTCCTTGACAAGAGAAATTTAAAGATGTAAATTTTTTTTATCTAATATAATAAAATATTCACTAAAAACAAAAAAAAATTACTCGAATATATATCTTTGAGAGTAGTGCTATGGGTACCCCAATATTGCATCCCAAATGCACACTTGGGTGAGGTGAAGCACTTGGATTGGCTGGGTGTGGGGTCCACCCAGTCATGTCAGTCAATCCAAATGTTCAACCTCATCTAGGTGTGCATTTGGAATGTAATATTGGGGTACTCATAGCATTTTTCATATCTTTCATTGCAAGCATGGAATAAAAAAATAAAATAAAATAAGGGGACATTCATCAATCTTAGCTACGCCAGGCATGTGCCTGGAATACAAGGTGAGAATGGAATCTCAAGTACTTAATAAGAACCATCACTGCTAACAACCTTCCTTCCTAGCTACTAACTTTCTGTTTTTATTTTTTATTTTTTATTAACCACAGAGTGTCTTAGGCAGGTCTTTTGGGCCCATCCAGACTAATTTCTGTGCCCTGAGCAGATAGCCCTTCACACCTCAGGACACTCTGTGGTTAATCTCCTCCGACCCGGTCCTCGATGCATTTAAAATGTGTTTGTCAAAACTTTTTGATAGCAGAATTTAAATTCTGATATTCTGAATTATGAAAAGCGATTCGTATTAATTTATTATTTTTAAACTTGCTTTCAAAAATTAATTTTATGATAACTTATATTTTTTATAGTAATTTATGGTCTATTATTGTGGGATACGCGTATTAATTATAAATACTATTCATTACACCTAAACCTTGAACCACAATGACTTTAAATGGGGTTTGGATCCTTCATTTATTATAGCTACTATTCATTACAGCATAAAAATCCAAGATTTGATTTGCAACCTTTGATACCAGTGGCGGATTGAATGTGTGCCCAGAGGGGGCAGCTGCCCCCCCTCAAGTTTGGATTTTTTTTTTTTTACCTATATTTTAGAAATTTTATAAAATTTGCCCCCCCTAAAAAATTGGGGTCTTAGTATAATAATTAAAATTTTTGTGGGCCAATGAAACAAGGGTATTAAATTGGGGAACCTATATCGTAATTTGAATGTTAAACTCCCAAAGGCCCAAATCAATCGAGAAGTTAGAAACTCAGTGACTCTTAAGTCTCTGTCCCTCCCTCCGTCTCTCTCTCTCTCCCTCCCTCCCGTGTTCTTATTTCACTCCCATCGAGTCATCGACGCTTATTTCTTCAACTGTAAATCGATTATTGTTTCGATCGACAAAACGATTACGTTTTCTCGACGCAAAAGTTCCACTCCGACGAACGGCCGACGCGACGATCTCTGGTACTTTGATTGGCTTGATCGATATGTTCTCAGCGGTGATTGATGTGCTTGAAATGATTTCAGAGGATGGTTCAAATTCTGAACAACGTGCGGAAGCAAATGTCTTGTTGCATTCAATACAATCCTTTGGATTTGTATTTAATCTTCATTTGATGAGAACTATATTAGGAATTACAAATAAATTATCACAGGCATTGCAACGAAAAGATCAAGATATTGTAAATGCCATGACTTTTGTTCAAGTTTCTAAGAGGAGACTCCAAATGATGAGAGAAAGTGGGTGGAGTGACTTACTTGCTAATGTTTCAATTTTTTGTGAAAAACATGAAATTGATGTTCCTGATATGAATGATATGTTTATAACTCGAGGTCGGAGGAGGTGTAAAGCTCAAGAAAGGACAAACTTGCATCATTATCGGGTTGAGCTACTTTACACTGTTATAGATATGCAAATGCAAGAACTAAATGCCCGCTTCACTGAGTCAAACACAGAGTTACTTCTTGAGCTTGTATTTTAGTTAATTAATTTATTATTGTGGAAAGTATATTAATTATTTTGGAGATGTTTTGATTGAATTTGGCGACTTATCTGCGAATATTAAATTTTGAGTGCCTCATTTATAGTTGATCAATTAATGAGGGGCTGAAATTGGTATTACATTTTGAACTGTTTTTCTGCAAAACTGTATTGATTTATTTATTATTCACAAACTTATTTTTATATATATCGTATGATCTGCATTATCCATTTGAAAAACTTAGATTTTATGTATACTGTACTGACATGAATAAACTGTTTTTATGTTCTCTTGTTTGACTGTCCATACCTTAGTAGAAGTTA
>BRYF01000015.1:12155000-12157500 GCA_030159135.1 Actinidia polygama | reverse complement strand
TCGATCAGGCTGTACTTGGATCAATGATTTAATGGAGAAAAATAATAATTTAGGTATGCTAATTGGAACAAGCTTACGGTATTATAGTTTGGGTGAAGCGCAAAGAATCACTTTCTTTCGAGTTTAGGAAACAACCTGTGGTGATTCTTCATAATTTCTTCAAAAATAAAAATTCTAATTAAGGAGTGACCAAAGTTCCCTCTTTTGAAAGCTAAAATATCTATGTTTTCTTTTATACTCCTACTTTTTTATTCCCCTGAAAGTAATTACTAATTAGCCAAACAAAACCAAAGAGATGGATGCAAGCCTTGGATAAAAGTTCCACTTTTCCAATCCTCAACGACAATCGTTGGCCTATAAAGAATCGAATAATGATAGGATGATTACCTTTAGATACCATATCAGAAAGCTCAATTTGAATGATTTTAGTTTTAACTAGTAGAATCAACTAATTTTGTCATGATCTAAACTTCAACAAACACCTATAGAGTATATAACACACATGAAATGTTCAAGATATGGAGGTTAAAACGGCAACGTGGAGAGGGAAGGTGTGAGAGGGAAAAAATGAGTTAAGGATTCACCCCTCATGTTGCTCGGTTGATAAAAATTTTGCCATTGCATGTGTAATTTGTGTTCCATAGGTCTTCAGTTAAACTGACTATTAATGTTAGACTCCAAATTAATTTCTCTCGAATCTAATTAGGCAAGATAGAAAAACTGAGGTATTAAGAAAAACAAAAAAAAACTAGGATTTGGGCGTGAGATGGTCAAGGAAAAACCGCTCCATTACTTGTTCCTTGGTGACTCAAAATGAACAGCCTCCACAGTCCACACCCTCTTCCCTTTTTTTAATATTAAACGAGAGGACGCAAAACACTGTTCAAGGTTGGCTTAAACTTCGAACGCTTCTTTTTCTTTTTACTCTTTTCCTCCCATACACCGACTTGTCTCAGACGCGGTTTCCTCTCTCTCTCTCTCCTGGGTTTACTTCGTGTGCAAGGGCTCTGTCTCCAGTCGGCTGTGGTTTTGGATATATATATATATATATATATATATATATATATATATTCTCAACCCACTATTTTATTTAAGGTGACATAAATACTTCACAGACGCGCTTTTGCGCTCCTAAAAATATTTCATAAAATAATTTGTTCAAAATAGTAAATTGTACAATTTTATTATTCTGGATGCTGTTAGCGGCAGCAATGGCGGTTTACTAAAAAAAATTAGAAAATAATTTTATTGTTCAGAATACTAAACAGTAGAATTGTACTATTCTAGGTGGTAGCAGTGGTGGTGAAAAATAAAAAATAAAATTTTTTTCAAAACAATAAATAATAATTCTTTTATTTTTTAAAAAATAAAAAATTGACAATTTATTTATTTTTTGTTAAATTAGAGGAATTTAGCTCATAAAACATATAAATCCATAGACTTATAAGATTTATTATTCTCTTAGTATGTAGGTTGCTCGTACTGTGTAGAGATTTTGGGGGAATGTATGAAGGATTTTGCTAAAAACTGCCCAGGCATAAAAAAGTGTATAGGAATATGTTAAAGTGTATTGAAAAGTATATCGAAAATTAATTTTTTTTTATCATTTTGTGCTCTTTATCCACCACCCAATTTTGGGCGATGGATAGCAGAACCCATGTATGAATACGTATTTGGGTTATTTACAATTTCTCAGTTTTGACTCATAATAAATAACTTTTTTACTTTGGCCCTTCAACTATTAAATTCTTTGTGAAGTGATTCAATTAGTAACTCGTCAAATCTCTTAACCCAAATTAATACTTGGTGCCTTGTGGCATACACTTTGGCCAAGGAAACCCAATCCAAACAAAAATAAAAATAAAAATAAAAATCAAACCCCATTTACCAAATCTAAAATCATCTAAGAATATAAAACCATAACCAACACCTACTCTTAAGACATCTCGCTATCGTTCCCCTCCTCCAATTTTGAGTGTGGGTGCGCAAGTGAACGGTTGATCTATTTTTCGGCCCTTATTTTTAGTTTGTGTTGTTTTTGAATTTGTTGCCGGTTGGCCCGTTTGAGACATATGGCCTGGTTGGTTGTTGCAGTGGTGGGTTGAGGTGCCGTGGTTGGGAGGGTCACCGCGCGCGGTGGGTCTGACCAAAGTGAAAAAATAATAATACTTTAAGCAGGAAAATTGTAATTAAACCACAATTTTACTGTATTTTATAAGTGGTTGTTTAAATTATAATAACTCGCATATTTTGAGGGTTTAAAGGTTCTTAAGAGCATGTGTGAAAGCAGAAATGGCCAATGAATGCACCCCAAAAGCAAAACCACATGTTGGTCGGTGATCCAATGAAATAGTGGTTTGGTAGGATGCCACTTCTGGTAGTGTTAAGGAAAATACAAAGGTTTTTCCTGAGCTTTTGGACTTTACCTACAAATGGAAAACGTGTGTCTGCACACAAAAACAGGAACAGGAATAGGAATCTCTCTCTCTCTCTCTCTCTC
>BRYF01000015.1:12102500-12105000 GCA_030159135.1 Actinidia polygama | reverse complement strand
CCCTATATCATCTGGGTTAGCACCGCGCCATGCTGCTTGATTATCTGGACGGACTGCGGAAGGATTTCTTGTTCTGTTTGCTCTGCTGAATGAAACTCATCCTGCTCAACATTCACCCCAAGGGGAAGGCAGTTTTAGTGAAACATAAAAGGAGATTTATAGGAGATGTTGGATCGTGATTCGAGTATGGAAGCAAAGATGGGCCCAGACACCAAGCATTTAAAGCAAACTTGGAACAAATAAACACCTATCACAGATTCTCTCGGCCACAACTTCCCATTCATTCGAGTAGTGCTATGGGTACCTTAATATTGCACCTCAAATGCACACCTGGGTGAGGTGGAGCATTTGGATTGGCTAGGTGTGGAGTCCACCCAGTCATTCAGCCAATCCAAATGCTCCACCTCACCTAGGTGTGCATTTAGGATGCAATATTAGGGTACCCATAGCATTTTTTCATTCCTTTATATTGTGCAATGTAGTGAGAGTAAAGATGCTCCGATCCCATTCCTTTATATTGTGAACTTGGAACAAATCCATATATAAAATAATCTTACGGTTTTCTTTAGTAGGTATTGTCGTGGTTTAAAAACTTGAGTCCTGGTTCAGTTTTAGCATGCAAAGTGTTAAATTTTAGATAGAAAAAAAAAAAGAGAAAGAGAAATAGAAGAACAAGAAAGAAGACACAAATGAACGTGGTTTGGTCATATTGACCTACGTCCACGGACACGAATATCCATAAAGGCTCTTTTATTTATTAATAGATCATTGTGTTTGAGGTAACGCAATTTTGGGGTGTAACGGTCGTAGCTTTAAAGACGATCCAACATATGTAATATTTATTGTATGAAGATTTAATCTTTCTCGAAAGGTTAGTTATGAGTTTTTTCTTTAGGATTTTTAGGGGTGTATTTCATTTAGTTAATACTAATGAACAATGATTGTAAGAATGGAAAGTCCAACCCGTTCTTTACTAAAAATCAAGGAAAAATCACACATTGGAGTGGATGAATACTACATATTATAAACTAGGAAACATATATTGTCCAAATGTCTCACATGATTTATAACCATACATACTTAACTTTTCAATCCATAGACGTAATTCTACCAATAGACAACTATTTAGTAAAAAAGTTGGGGACGGCACTTGTGGAAATAATTGGGATGGAGAACATTGCGGGGTCATCAAATCTTTATCGTGTCTTGTCTGTGTATATGCTTCTTATGTTGTTGGCTACGTCCTTAAAACCACACCACTAAGAAACTTGTGTAATTTCAATTTTCCTTAGGGGTTTCCAAGTTTCTTGGGCAGAAAGTGATTGTGTAAAACAAGTTTTAAAGTGGTGTATTTGCTCTTGAAAGTTAAACTCATATCATATTAAAGGAGGCCAAATTAAGATCTTTAGCAAGCTCCTACTTTGCAAAACCAAAAAGCCATTGGTCTAATACATGGTAATGGCCATGTGCCTTACCCTCAATATCCATCTAAGTTTGTAGTTTCTTCATAAGATTAACACAAAATGGATAAAAGAGGGAGATGATAATTCTTGGTTGTTTGGGGTAAGTTTTGGGGAAGACCTATTCTTTAGGTCGCGGAACTTTGTTGAGGGATGATGGATTTTGAATATTGTTTTTGTAGGAAACAAGGTTTTTGAAGATTAGGAGCTAGAACACAATGGTTCAAAAAACCACAATCTTATTCCAAAAATTTAGTTAAAATATAAATATACTAAGAAGCACCAACACGCCTAATAGATCCCTGTATCCATGTCCAACACATATGGGGCACTAATACACAATGGACATGCCCAAATACGTATAGGACACACTATGTCCCATTAATTTTATTCTTTCATGGGGTCATGCCTGGAATACACTAGTGACACGCTAGCAACGAGCGGGATACTTTTCACAATTTAACAAACTTGTTTCAAAAAATGACCTCCCAACGGGGTGGGGGGTTCATAGAAACTACCGTTGTATATCAAGAAAAAGCCCACAATGTTGTAAATGGAGTGACTAGGACGTGGGATATTACGAGAGATAAATTTGACTCCTTGATGATGTTGGGATGTTTGAGATTGCAAACCTCCCACGTGGGATGAGATGGAGATGGAAGTTGTGGCATTTACTGACGATGGAACGTTGATTTGGGGTGAGCACCTTTGGGGTGATTTGGTTGGAGAGAAGTGCAAGATCTTTTGTGGGTATTTTTTTCTTTAGAAATAGTTGATATATGGGTTTTTTATAATAGTCTAGGCTACGAAGGAAATGATACGAGAATTTACATTCACAATAAAACATATGCTCATAACGTGGAACGAGAAAATATTCGTATCATATTACTTCACACTTTCATAGCATATAAATTCACTAATAAGGATGCAAAACAATATAAGTCGGAGCTGCAAATTCTTGTAATTTTAAAATAATTTTTAAACTAATAAGGAGGGTTTTTTTATATATTAATTTTAGGGGTGGGATGATTACTAACCCT
>BRYF01000015.1:11937500-11940000 GCA_030159135.1 Actinidia polygama | reverse complement strand
AAACCTCAGGCGAGATCATTGTAACTTTCTCTTGATTTTAAGGTGATGTTTGTTAACCGTTTGATTTTTATTTTTTTGTATAAACGTAAATAAATTTGTTTGTGTTGCTATTTATAATTATAAAAAAATAAAAATTACTATCACTATTTCTGAAAATAATAAAAACAACAAAATGAGTTTTTATTTTATTTACAACATCACCGCCTCCACCACCGCTACCACCTTTGTTTTCTATTTTATTTTGTTAAACTTCATTTTTTTATAGCCATGTATGATCGTGAGCCTTTGTTCTATTGTTCGCAACACTCTTGACCGATTTACAAATACGATAAGGCCGTAGAACGTTGTTAAGGAACACTTTGTGAATTTGATTCCGTGAAAATCATATTAAAGAATCAGAACTAGGTAAGAAAGCAATAAAATATAATGCTCAAAATTATATATAGCAGCTTATAGCGTTTTATGGAGCAAGCCGAGGTCCATATTCTTAGTTGTAAATCATATTCGAAAATATTGACGGGTATTTAAAACCGAACTCAAAGTACTATACATAGAGGCGGAACCAGAATGAATGTTCAGTGGAATCAAAAGAGTTAGAATTTATGTTTAGCGATATCAAAATTATAAAATTTGTGACAAATTACTAATTTTTGTTGGGATCAAAATTATATTTATGATAAATTATATTAATAAAAATAGTGTAATTCTTTTTCCAATGAAATCAATTGACCCCACTTGATTCTGCCCCTGACTAGACGGGTCACCCAGGCCTGTAAGACTTGTCTTGCTAACTTTTGTACTAATACTCAAATAATTGGTTTCTAAAAGAATTCAAATTGGAAAGCTATGGAATGAAACCCTATGAACTAATCCCACGAGTTAAGCTAAGCTATTTTTGGTTACCAATGTGAAATTCTAAGTAAAGTTAAGGGGTGTCAACTGTAAAGCGCATATAAACCAAAATATTTTTATTGTCATGCTTAAGGTCATTGTACATTTGCATTTGCATGCATGCAATAATAAAATGAAACCAAATAAAAATTTAAAAATTAAAGACTAGACCATTTATATATTTAAAACGACGACGTAATTTGAATTTAAGTGCGATTAAAGTTGATTTTTTTTCCTTCTAAATTGTGGATGGGAGTTGCTTTTCTCCCCTCCCCTGACAATTTCCCCCCTTGGCCCCACCATTGTCTCCCCATGCAAAGACTTTTATGCCCCCACCCACCCACTTCTCTCTCTCTCTCTCCTTCTCTCCCTCTCTCTCTCTCTCGATTTTATTTTTTATTTTTCAGTTTTTTGTATTTTTTCTCTCTCTCCCTCTCTCTCTCTCGGTTTTCTTTTTTCTTTTTCAGTTTTTTGTATTTTTTTTAGTTTTTTTAGTTTTTTTATCATTAAATTTGTTTTTTTTTAATTTTTTAATTTTGTTTGTTTTAGTTTTATTTGTTTTTTTCATTAGTTTTGTTTTCTTTTTTTTATCATTTTTTATGAAATTTATTTCTTTTCTTTATCAGTTTTAATTTTTTTTTGATATATAATTTTTTATTATATGTTTTTATTTGTTTTTAGTTTTATTATTTTTGATCATTTTTTGTATGAATTTTTTTTCTTTTCTTTATTATTTTTATTTTTGTTTTTAGATAAATAATTTTAAAAATATGGTAGTCATTATTTATAAAAATTTAAAAAAATATAAAAATATAGATTAAAATAAAAAATATATATATCAAAATAATAAAAATACTAACAATTAAAAATCAAGCACATTAATGACTACCATATTTTTTTGCGAATAAACACTTTTTTCAAATGAAAAGTCTCTTATGCCAATATTGATTTATCAAATTTAATAAATTTTTGACCAAAAATGTAAAATTTAATAATTATTTTTTTAAAAAAATTATTATCCGAAAAAGAAAAATAAAACTAATAAAGAAAATAAATAAATTTTATAAGAAATAATAATAAAATAAAAAAGACACAAAACTAATGACAAAGAATAAACAAAACTAAAACAAATAAATACACAAAACTGAAAAAACAAAAAAAAAATAATAATAAAATAAAAAAGACACAAAACTAATAAAAAAGAATACACAAAACTAAAACAAATAAATACACAAAACTGAAACAAAAAAAAATTAATAAAAAAAATAACCAAAAAATATTAATAAAAAAAATCATATCTACTCAACAAATTTAATAAATTTTTTACCAAAAGTGTAAAATTTGATAAATATTTTTTTAAAAAAATTATTTACTGAAAAAGAAAAATAAAACTAATAAAAAAAAAATAAATTTCATAAAAAATAATAATAATAAAAGACACAAAACTAATGAAAAAGAATAAACTAACTAAAATAAATAAATACACAAAATTAAAAAAAATAAAACTAATAAAGAAAATAAATAAATTTTATAAAAAATAATAATAAAATAAAAAAGACACAAAAAGAATGAAAAAGAATAAACAAAACTAAAATAAATAAATACACAA
>BRYF01000015.1:11915000-11917500 GCA_030159135.1 Actinidia polygama | reverse complement strand
AACATTACGCTTTTGTGTAGAGTTTACTATTTTATATGAGATCCACTCTAATTTACCAAATCAAAGGTGAGGGTTGTTTATTTACCCGTCAACATTATTGGTTTATTCTTTGTGATCTATTTGATTTCTAATATCTCCTAGTTTTCTCCACTTATGCTCGCTGTGGAGAAGAGAGTATATATATATATATAGTGGCGGAGCCAGGAAAAAATTCAGGGGGGCAATTGTTGAATTTTTTTTCTGGGGGAGACATTTATAATTTTGAGGGGGCGCAGCTGCCTCCCCCGGCTTTCATTGGATCCGCCTCTGTATATATATATACTTATAGTTGGTTTGTACTTTTCAACAGCCGTAGGAGAAGGTGAGATTTTTATAAAATTGATGGAGCAACTTCGCTATGGACCCTTTGTAGCCAATGGGATAGGCCCAATCCAAGGCTGGATCCATAGGCTAAAAGGAAAAATTAGGGGCCAACGACCAAAACAGAAACACTTGGGAGATTTCATCGAGGGATGAATTCCTACTTGATGTTGCAAAGTGGAGATTGACTCATTTTTCATTTTGTTTTGATTTTATTATTATCATTTTTTGTGTGGGTAGATGTGAGATAGACACGTTTTTTAATAGGAATGGCAAGGGATCAGGTTGGAACGAGTTTGGCCTAAACCATATTCCATCTTATTTAGGAAAACTCTCCCCTTGTCTCACCCCAAAACTTATATGGTGATGGTACAGATTCCACCCACCTATATTTACAACACCACCTTCCTACCATCCTGCCTAAGATATTTTTTTTATTTGTTTGATTTTAAAAATAATGTGTATATCAAAAAAAATATAAAATTATATAACCATAATATTTAAAAAATATATAAAAAATTACATATAACTAACCATAAAACACATAAAAAATTCCAGGAAAAAAACCTTTAAAAAATATTTAATAATGATAAAAACGTCGAACCCTTAAGTGATATAAACCAATAGGAATATGTTTTTGTAATTTCATCTCTAATCGGGTCGAATTCGAATTCCTGACAACCAAACTCAACCTGTCCCAAATCCGAAAGGATTTTCCCGTACCTCACCCAAACCCGCTAAATGTATCTCCGTTTTTCTTTCCATTAGGGGTGGGTTTGGGGCATGTAACACGAATTCCCGTCCCACTACCATCTCTATTTTTGAATATTTGAAAACTGAACTTTTCTTAAAACTTTGGTGCAACAATTAAGTTGTCTTATTGGTCCCTAATGGGACTTGACCCACGGGAAAGGGAAGATTCTTCAATTAAAACTTCTTAAATATCAACAGATTCATATATTTTCTTTTTTTCATAAATATAATTGTTCAAATTTAAGATCAATCATTTCTTTTGAACATAGAATTTATGGATCTAAATATTGGGAGAACTAAATTTGTTATATCAACAGAATTTATGGTTTTCACAATTTGAAGAAGTGAATTAAAAACTAATTTTTTTTTTAGAAATTTCGGAAGTCTCCTCCGTAAAATAGATAACTCGACGGTACACCCGTCTCAATATCCACTTGATAAATAAAATAATAACAACAACAATAACAATGCCAATACCGAACTCAACAACTATAATAAATTAAAGGTATTGAATAATACATGTCCATTAGTTTATTTTACAATATAACAAAGGAAAAATAAATTCGTCATCCTCTCGAACTATCTCCACGGTCTTCGTTTGCACTCATCTAAAATGGTTCCCAACAACGTATAATTAAGAATTACCATTAAACATAACACTTTTATTTTGCCTATTATCTAAAGAATGAGTTACAATGTTTTTCTTCATTTATTATAGTTTCTCTTCATCTCTCTTGGACTAATGTTGGGCCATTGAATAATGATGTGGTACGTACATAATGTTGGGCCATTTCTATTGATTCCTCATTATGACCTCTAAAATGCATCCACTACCAACCAAAACTAATGCAGCCACATTTGACTTGACCACACCGACAAAAACCAGTAGGAGAATCCGATGGTTCATATTTGGAACCAACAAAGAAATCGTCTTCTAACTAAGCTACTATCATTTTCTTATGTTTTTAGTCCATTCGATGAGTACATAACCATATGTGATGATGGGTAAAATCTTTACCTACTGAAGTAAGCACGTCGTCATAGATCACTTGTTGCATTGTTCACCTTGCCATAATTAAGTCATCTTATCAGATGAGATCGGCCTATTAAGCTTGGCTTCCTGGAATGCTGCCCACGGCCTTCACTGGTTCTCACATCGCCAATTTTACATTGGCTCAATAAGCTCGCCGCTAATCTCCATCTCGCCCGTCACTCTGAGGATGAGTGACGGACGAGATGACCTTGAGACTCAATCTCTACCGCGTTTCCTACATTCGCGGTGCTATCTCCATTTGGCGTTCTCATCCTTTTACTCTCAAATCCTCAAATACGGCTTCCATACTTGACAACTCGATGATTACGCCGCGATCTTTTCGCACGGTTCTAA
>BRYF01000015.1:11862500-11865000 GCA_030159135.1 Actinidia polygama | reverse complement strand
AGGTTCAAAGTGTAATTTACCAAAAATTAAAATGCAAGTCTTTTCTCAAGACCTTAAGATACATAGTACCGTTTTTAGTAGTAGTATTTTTCCCCCCTATAGGGACACTTTTCTAATTTTTTTTTTTTTAGAGATAATGACTAGTGAGTTAGTAAGTTAGATTATTATCAAGACAACATATATTTAATATTTTTCTATAAGCTCGAACTGTAAGAGTACAATCACTTAAGGCAAGCTCAAGTTCCGACACCCAAAACCTCCAACTATAGCCGAGACTTGTCTAAGTGAAGATTTTGAAGAATTTTACTAACCCGACTCGTCGTAGACTAAATCTTTTCAACTTGTTTGTTAAATAATTTAAAGCGGTGAATTTCACTATTTTAATGGATCATAAAAAGTAATTTGTTTCCCACTCGTAACGGAAGTGTACAAAATCAGATACTTCTTTTGACGTGCTCCTACTCCTATTGGGACACATCCTTTGGAAAAAATCATGCTTTGGTCAGCAAATATTTTATGATCAATCCTAAATTGAGATTTTTGTTTCCAAATATAGCAATGCTTTGTTGAAACTTGAAACACTTATAAACTAAAGAGTTTAATTTTTCTGTTTTTCAAATCAATCGATGGAACAAATATTACCCAAAACATTGAAAACAAGCCCAAAGTGTTGGAATCATAGCCTGGGCCGAAGCAGATTGTCTTTTATCTGGGTCGGATTTACTAATCAGGGAGAGAAGTGAGAGATCGAGGCCTGACGAATCCACGAGGCCTAAGGCTCCTCCCCTCCTCTTAACCAATCTCACGAATATTTTGGGTTTTTACGGCTTGGTTTGAATTGGAGTGTACTTATTTACAAATAAGGATGAACTGATTTAGCATTTATTTCTGAAGATGCTCTTGTAACCAGATTACCCTAATTAACCGGGGCTATTTTAGTCTATTATACTATAAATTTGAACTATACTTAGTAATAACTACATATAGGGTACATCACATATGTACTTCCAAATCTAGGATTCATATTTAATTAACTCTTCATTGTTTGCTCTTTTATGATATAATACGGGTTTATTAAGCCATCATCAACACATTTTTATCGAATGAAATAATAATAATATAAAAAAAATACCACCATCATTGTCATTACCGCCCATTGCTACTACCAACCATTACCGACGCCAAACCCAAAGCCAAGGAGTTTGGTCAATGTAGAGGAAAAATAAATTTAGAAGCTCCCCCTCCCCCCTCTATACATTCCAAACTTCAGAGTCACTGAAAATTTGTCCCGTCGTTAACTTTAGGATCCCGAGATTAGTTGAAGTACGCACAAATTGACTCGATACTTATCATAAAAAAAACATTATCAACGTCACCAAAATAGATTGTCGTATTATTTCATGACAAGAAACATGGAGGGTGTGGGGTATTGCTTAACTTGTGTTAGAATTACTTTATTTAAAAATAAAAGTTGAAAAGCTTTAAAAATGGAATTAAGAATCAATTTTTTAATAATTATTTTAGGTTATTTTTTGCCTCATTAGCAGAAGCTGTGACTAAAACTCTAATAAAATTCTCAAAAAAAGAAAAACAGTAGAAGTTACTGCCAAAAAATTTGGCCAAACATGCACATGATTCTACTAGGCGTGTAGGTTGTTATTTATTTATTGATAAGATAATGACATCTAGATACCAAAACGACATTTTCTTTTGATTGCAATGTTTGATAAGGCACGACAAATAGGGATGGCAACAGGGTGGGTTCGGGGCGAGTTCGGCCTCCCCCACCTCCGATTAAGAAAATTCTCCCCCACCCCGTCCTAAACCCGTGACGGGTTGGGAATTTCCCCCCCACCCCGCCCCGCCCCGACCCGATTTTTTTTAATTAATTATATATCTTATATATAATTATTATTATATATAATTATTATTATTATATATATATATAGTAAGGATATTATGGTATATTTTTAAAAAAATAGGGGTAATTTTGTCTTTTTATATGCTAATCGGGGTAAACGGGGCGGGTTCGGGGCGGCGGGGTAAAACCCGAACCTGCTCCGATTATTAATCGGGTTATGATTTTTTTTCCATACCCGTCCCGCCCCCATTTGTTGAGACCCCAAACCCGTTCTATTAGAGGCGGGACGGAGCGGGGCCCGTCGAATTCGGATCAAATTGCCATCCCTAACGACAAAGACCTGCACTTCCCTAGATTTTGTAGCACCCAAATTCTACACATCAATAGTTTTGTAGTTCTGATTTTCTTTGTTGGCCATTTCATTTTCTTTGTTGGCCATTTCATGCATTTCCATGTGGGATACCTACACTGTCTACACAACTGAGGCGCCATCTGGACTTAGCTTTTTTAATTGTTTTTAATTTTTAAATTTTTCGTCTTTAGTAAATCTTTCTCAGTGTTTGATTAATATTTTATTTTTTTTGATTTCTTTTAATGAGAGAAATTTAAAAGAATAAAAAATGTTTAAATTAAAAAAAT
>BRYF01000015.1:11852500-11855000 GCA_030159135.1 Actinidia polygama | reverse complement strand
TCTCGACGAGTAATTTCTAAAAATATAAATTTTATTAAATTTTTTTTTTATCATTTTAAAGTTTGAAACACAGGACATTTATATAGACACCCTTGGGACGTTCCCACGTCACACTCCCTATTACGCAAGATACGAGAGAGAAAAACACATAAAATCTATTTAAATAAGGATATTGAAGAAAAGCTACACCAATAAAGTGTACCCGGCCATAAATCAGCCCACAGAAAACTGTAAATCAGCCCATGTATAAGATTAGGTCCAGTCCGCACGCAATTGGGCCTGTTATCTCCTCCTTAAGCCCAAGCTCTATTTCCCATTGCTCTTCATTAAAGTACCTTGAAAAGCGGATGTTTAGTTCTCTACTTCTCCCCGTTGTTTAAAATATTTCTTTAATAAACAGTCTTTTTCTTATTTTTTTAGAGATTTATTTATTTGTTTTATTTTTTTGGTTATTTGATTTTGTAGTTGTGTGTATTTGTTATATATTTATTTTTTGAGAAATTTTAAAAATAGATCGTACAGATTCACTTAGTTACATGACCTTACATACTTGTGAATTTGAACCATTCAATTTAAATTCAAAAATATTTATTCTTTCAAATTGGAGATTCTTGTCTAATTATTTCTCGATCGGGCGTATATTGCAATCTTATGTTTAATTATGATAATTTCTTATTACTATTCTAAAAAGATAAATGAAAAAAAATAAAATTAAAACACGAAGCCTTGTGAATGATATTATGGAAATAAAATCCACCTTTTTTTATAAAAAAATATATATTATCCAGTGATTAAACGATGCTTAGCTGAGCAATCCCTTTCATTAATTCTCCCATGTCATTGTTTTGTGGGAGTACGAGGCATCTCCCTATTGGGTTGCTATAGTATATCCCATTGCATTTGAGGTTGTGTTTTTCCATACTTTAGGTCCACTTCCATTTCTTTTTGTGGCCGTTGTTACACTTTGTCACTTTCCAAGGTCTGTGTTTAATTTATTTTTTTTTGGAGTTTATGGCTTGTTTTATCTTTTAGGACTTGGCTTTGCAGTTCCTTAAATGGATTGTACTGGTGTAGTCTAAGTATTTTGCGCTTTGTTTTGAATTCATTTTAATAATCTAAATTATTCATATTGTAGACTCTTTTGTGAAGATGAGTACTGTAAAAAATTACATTAGTCGGATATAGTTAGTAATCGTTTAGTATTATTTTATAACTTAATAAACGAGTGTGACACATATGATTACACTCTATTATCTTTATATAAATCGATATTAATCGACTACTGATTTATAACCGATCAACTTGACTTTTTTACAATATTAAATTTCTCGATGAAATTTATAATATCACAGTTTAAATTATGAAAATGATCTCAAAACAGAGCAAAACATACTTAGATTATATCGGTGTAATCCAATTTACGACTGCAAAGAAGAAGTCCTATCTTTTAATGGTGAAGCTTTCAATGTCCTTTTGAATTATTATTATTATTATTATTTTATTTTTTGACATGGCATGAAAAGAAGGTTTTTTCTATTTGTTTTATTTGCAAATGTTGTTTCGTTTTTATCTATGACAATTCATGGTTTTGTTTTTATGTATTGGGTTAGGCTTATGAATACATTTTATAGACTAGCATGATTAGATGTACGAAGATCCGCAACCTAACTAAATACGCTAAAACCACCTATAATTAGATTATTCACCAATTCTTTTTATTTTTATTGAGTTTCAATTTTTTTTTGCTTTTAGAGTGAATTTTCACTTTTTCCTAACATTCAAAATTTTAGATAACAAAAAATCATAAAATTATTAGATTAAAAAGCCTATAAAAAGTGCATTCAAACAAGGCAGTGCCTAGAGAAACTTGCTTAGTATTTTTTTTTTTTTGATAATTCAGTATCCAGCACAAAGTATCGACCAATTCGAGGGACCAATCCTATCTTCTATTAGTAAAGAACTCAATTAAAGCCGGAGTATAAACCTGTATGTACCAAGCTCAATAGTTGCTGATAAAAGGATTTGAACGTGAAACACACTTAGCAATATTATTCTATATTGTTGTTTGTTATTGTTGAACATATATTAAAGTCGATTATTCAAAAATAAAAATTAAAAAAAATAAAATAAAACTTTTCAATAATCAGAAAACAAAAGGTATACCAATTGTAAACGAATAAGCTGTAACAATTATCCCTTTTTCACAATGTGAGGTTGTTTTCATTGGGTAGGCTAGGTTCTCCCTATTGGCTAGTCATGCGAGCAGTTTTCAGTGTCACAAGTAATTGTCACTTGCTCTCTTTTCTTTGTTCTACTCACTTTATTTTGTTCTGTTCGTGACTACTTTTTTTCCACCATGCGCCTTTTCAAGAATTTTTGGGTTCATATTGTGTGCTATCTTCTTGGTTCTTTTCTCATTGCCTTGGCCTTTCCATCTATTGTTTGTTCATTGGAAAACTAGCCCATTGTGAAAGAAACAAAATTGGAAGGGTAATCTCAC
>BRYF01000015.1:11810000-11812500 GCA_030159135.1 Actinidia polygama | reverse complement strand
TATTTATTTATTTGTTTTGGTGCTTCGGAAAAGGAATTCACTACATAAGGTGTAGTATTTTTTGTTGTTGTCGTTGAGAACGATAGTTAATCTTGTATAAAAAGGCAAAAGCATCATGCATGGTGTTCTTCGTATATCAGGCAGTTGCTATGCCAATGAATGTGATGATTCGTCATTTGGAAACACTTGGTGAAGTTAGACAGTGGCATCAACTAATTTGGGCATTACATGGACCCAGCAAGGATAGCTAATAAATAATTGGTTTTAAAGGGGATCACAAGTTTGGAAAACCCCACAAATCCCATTTGTGGATCCTGTCAATTAGGAAAATAAACCAAGACCCCAAACAAGGAAATTAGAAGACTTGCCCCAGAAAGACCTCTTAAATTAGTTCAATTGGATTTAATTGGCCACAAAAGAATTACTTCGATTCCTCGAAAAAAACGACGACTTCTCTACATTTATTTGGGTAAATTTCTTAAGGTAGAAGTCGGACACCTCTCCAGCGTTTTATGTATAGTTTCAGAAGGGCAAAATGTGAAGGGGACCAAGATTTGATGCATCACAAGATTTCGATTCGATCGTCATAGAGAGTTTGAGAATTGGAAGTGTTCAGATTTTTTTTCTTGAGGAGCAAGGGATTGAACATGAAATTTTCTCACCCAATATTCCATTACAAAATGGGTATTAGTGAGGATGACAACAGTAACGCAATGTCGGATGAAATTGCATCTCCTGTTTTGGACCAGCACTGTACAAACCATGTGCATTGAAGGCCTGGTATACTTGAAATCCCATAAGGATGATGTGGTGTGCTCATATCTTAATGAATAGTAGGGAGATGTAAATATTGTGACGTTTCCATCCCAAATATGGTAGGTAAAATATAAGTGAAGATTAGGACCTTCTTAGTACAAGACTTTTTTCAAGAAAAACTTGGGAAGTGGCCATATTGACGTACGTGTATTGGAGCGGGTGATAGAGACCTTTTTCAAGAAAAACAGTGTATTTTTTTCATATCATTGGAGCTTTTGCTTGTACAGTGATAACTCCAAACTCCATAGATAGCAATATAGGCCTTCTTGCCATTCGCAAGCACAGTAGCTGGCTTCGCAGAAGGGGAGGAGCCCAAGAAGTAGAGTAGGCCGAAGAGATTTGTGCAGGAGCTGGCCACGGATGGACTCAGAGTTTAGGCAAAAGTGCTTGAGAATATGGATTGACATAGCTCAAAAAGTTTGTTTTTCACTTAGCTCAACTGTGAAGTCAATTGGCCAATGAAACACAAATTGAAAAATAACAAATTTCAAATAAATCAACTACAGGTAAAAAATTAGAATATAATTATCAATTGATATGTAAATAAAAAAAACGACCCTTCGAGATCTTGCCCAAGGCATCGGATTAGTTGTGCCAATGCTGGCTTCACCATCACCTCAAGTTTCGTTATCCCTTGAGTCAACTGGAAGCACAAATGAGCCAACATTTCTGTACTTCTGAAGGTGATTTTTGTGGTCAATTGCAGTCATTAGAATCTAAAAACAAAATCAGAAAAAAAATTATTATGGAAACTGTTTATTAAATTAGATCGTTAGAGTTATGCAGTTGGATATAATTAGTCAGTCACACTGTTATTGCCCTTGCATGTATGTAAATATATACTTCTACATGTATGAATTTAGTAATAATTTTAAAGTGTGTCCAAATAACAAGACAGTAAAAAAAAGCACATAATTCTAAGGACAATCCTAGAAAATAGCAGCCAATTCCATTAAAGTTTCATGATCAAATTTAAGAGACTTGAGTTTTACAAGGGAATAAAATCACTCAAAAGGTACAATCTCAACTTCTCTGGCTACCATGGCCACCACCACGAAACACTGGTTTCTCCACTTTTTCTTTTAGGCCCGAAGACACTTTTTCTTGCTTTAAAAAGTAAAATACTAACACCTTCAAAAAGCCACAACTGGAAAATAGAAATCCTGCAAAACAATGAAATCCCCCTCTCCCACCTCATGCTCTCTGCTTTTTCTTTCTTCAACCTGCCTCTGCAGTACAAGCACTACAAAGAACCACAGATCAGCATCCTTTTATTTTTTTGAATCAACAATCTCCTTCATCAGACAAGATGGTGACATGGCGTAAATCATCCATTTTGTGCTGGGAAAGCCCATTTATTTGCAAGCTGTGCTTCATGTTGTTCCCAGTCCATCCTAAAAGCTGTTAGACTAAGAGATGACCCACAGACCCACAACTATCACCTTCATACACGACTCTATGTACACTTTGCATATGCATGCTGTAGATGTCATAAAACACGAAATAGTAATGAGATAAGAAAATATGCCAAATATAGCAAATTTAAGATACTAAAACCCAATGAATAACTCCAAAGAAAAGGTCAAATTGGATGCTTCTAAACCAAGTTATAAGCTACAAACTTTTCTATCAAGGAGAAAATGAAGAATAAACGCCACAAATGATGCAGTCCAGTTGAAATCTT
>BRYF01000015.1:11682500-11685000 GCA_030159135.1 Actinidia polygama | reverse complement strand
GTGAACTCGTTAGAATGAAAACAAATTTTGTGTGAAATTGGGATTATGCAGGGATGGAATCAGGGGCGGCTGACGGCAACGACCATCTCCAAATCTTCAAAAGTGACAATTTTATAGTAGTGTTGATTATGAATATTTTTTAATTATATAAGTTCATCACACCGATATTGAAATTAGCATTTTATCTTTTGCGTAAGTTATGAACTCTGTACTATACATATATATTTGCCTCTTCAAAATTTAAATTTTGTGTCCGTCCTTGAAATTATAAGAAACGCGAACAGTTAAATGATTCAATTGTTGATTGGTTAAGTGTGTAAGAAAAACAAGCTTTAGTTGTTGTTTTTTTTACTAGGTCAAAAAGCAATCAATTATTTGATCCCTTTCCCATGAAGTCATCTAATAGTCATGAAAACAGTTCATGGTACACAGCATTGCTTGAATGACATGTTACACGGCAACAGACTCCACTATTTAAATTTCTTTTTTCTTTTGCTTTTGGATTGGTCACACGATTAAGATTTCAAGTCAAATTATGACTTTAGAAAAGAAAAGAAAAGAAAAGAAAAAATAAAGGGAGACTTGGGTTTAGCTCCCAATATGATAAAAACTTATACTTAGGTCCTATCGGCTGACATGGATTTTCACAAGGGTTTTACTAATAATAGGGTTTTTTACTGTCAAAATAGCTAATATGACAAGTTTATCGTAACAGTTTGTTATTAGGGATTGTGCATATCTTTTGTGTTGTTTTTTTTTATACGAAATTATAGCTCCACAGGTGTAAAGTCCGGAAAACTGAATTATTGATATCATAATTTGCAGGTGTGTTTTATGGGATAGTTAACAAATGGGGGACTAAAATACCATTATTATCTAGATATAAACCTCGTTAAAATTTCTTAAAATCTATTTAGGTAGGCTCACGGTTGGTCCACATAATATGAACTGTTCATTTTGTAGAGCTCGTTAAGCATATAATCTATATAAAAAATTTAATTTGATTGAATATCGATCGCCGATTACATTTGTCATATAGTTTACTCACAAAAATCATAATTTCCAACCATTTTTTTAAAAACAATCATGTATCTAATCAATATGATTTGGGCATTAATAATCAGACCAATTAGCCTGACAGTATGGACCGCTTTAGATGATTACGATGAACCATAAGTGGGCCCACCAAGACGGCCTTTAAGGTTTTAGTGCTGCTTTGGGAGGACTAAAATGATCACAAATCCACAAGAAACTACTTGTAAAAATCTTTTAATCGAAATAGATATGATAGGGTGTTTAGCTGAACTTTTTTTATTTTTTGATCAGCAAAAAAGAGATATTATTAAAATTTGATAAATATAATAACATCAAGATATATGGGTGAACTTTTATTAGAATTATTTATTTAAAAAAGAAGTTAAAAAACTCAAAGTGAAACTTTCAATAATTAACTTTTATAATTTATTTTTGACTCATAAACAAAAGTAGAAGTTGTGTTAAATGCTTTGACACAAAAAATAAAAATTACAACTTACAAGCTGTGCCAAAAATGGATAACTTGCTCATCGAAAACATCTACTAAAATCTCTCTACCTAAATTAATATAATTTTGCCAGAGAAAAATAGAATTACGAACGCGCGCATACACACACACACACACATATATATATATATATATATATATAATGACAAAAATTAAATTGTAAATCCAAATGTGTCCCAAGATTGATATCCGTTGTATTCGATTGATTGGATCGCGAGAATGATGTATTTTGTCTGATTTATGTACGGAAGGAATCTCAAGTTCAATTGATTGAAAAAATTTAGTTAAGAGGTATAATCAAGACTTTATATTAATTTAATGGTCTGACACAAAATAATATCGTTAGAAATAACGGCTTGTAAATTACATCAATAACATGATAAGTTTGACGATTTTATCTCTCCACCCCTTGAACAACTCCATTTTCAATTCTGTATAAAAATTGGGTATATAGGACTTGCAGCCTACTACTTGGTGCCCGCTTCCTCTCCCAACACAAACTCCTCCCCCTTTCTCGTCTGTAACTCGCAGTAGTATGAACTGGTTATGAAAACTTCCCTATAATATACCCAATAGACTGTCATATAATTGATCCTGATAATGCTTTGAAATAAATACAAAAATATAAGTTTTTAATTAGTAAAAGAAATATATTTGGCTTCAAAAGAATAGGTTTTGATAGTTTGAGAATTACTTAAAAGAGGAAAGGAAAAGAAAAGAAAAGAAAAGAAAACAAAAGAGCGAAGAGGAGATGTATTTTACAGAAGCTACTGAAGCTTTCTAAGAGAATCTCGCAAAGCCTTAGCAACGAAGGAAATGAAAAGTTTTTGTTTCTTATTTTTAGAAAAATACAATAAAATCATATATAGTTCAGAAAATTATGGGTATTTTAATTGTAGAGTTGAAAATGTCATGAAAAAATATTTATATAATCATTTCTAATCGAGTATTTAATTC
>BRYF01000015.1:11662500-11672500 GCA_030159135.1 Actinidia polygama | reverse complement strand
CATGATGATATTTTATGATTAAATACATGCAATGTTTAAATGTGCCATAAAATATGAAAAATGATTATTTTAGAAAAATATGTTTTAGACAACACATGGTTCGAACGATATCCCGTCCGCTAAGGGAAAAGAATATAGCGAGATGTGATGTAATAAGGAGGATCATTATCAGATGATCTTGGATGATATCATGCCACGTGTTATATTGAGGTTGCTCCCTAATTTTTTGGTAATCGTTGAACGTTGTATGAAATCAAGGTGAATGAAAATGGACCTAGATAAGCCAATGATTGATATGAAAATGGATTGACAAAAGTAAAGTTATTTGATCAATAGTATTTGATAGATGAGCCAATGATTTTGATTAAAAGATCAGCCTAGACGAGCTAAAGTTTTGAAAAGTGATTTAATGTTGAAATTAATTGAGGTTTTATAATTTCATGGGTACTTAATAGTATTATATAACTTGACTCACACTAGCCTAGTGCTTAAGACGTAGTCGTGCGTAACATTTCAGGTAACGAGAATGAAGTAGAACGCGATTGAGGACGGGTGACCCTAGCGTTGATTTTAGAAGACATATGCCACATGTTTAGCATAGAAATGATAGTTTTTTGGACAGTATATAATTTTGATGACGGTTGAGCCGGACTTGTGACTAAGACCGTGGTTGTAATTATTTATTTAGAAACATATACAGATGTTTGTATATTATTTAAGAATACGTCAGCTCTGATTTGTTTTAAATATGCTTCCGTAGATATTAATGTGTTAGAATATAAATGTCTTGAATGACAAGAAAAATTCCTAAACTAGTTGAGTAGTAGGCCTTAGTGAGTGAGACTCACTGGCCGATCACGACGTCACATGTGATAAGGGTGAACTCACGTGTGAAAATGGGTTGGGTTGGGTTGTGCCAGATATATTAGACTAGAGAGTTATTTTCGAGTTCGTAATATTTTGGTTATTTTATTTCATTGTATTTTTTGTACGTCATGGTAGACGCGGCTGTGAATAAATAATGACATTTATTTTTGTTATTTTTTCACACACACACACACACACACACACATATATATATATATATATATACTTCTTGAGACAGTATGATACATATTTATGGCCTTATTCGATAATCGTGGTAAGTGGCCAAATTGGACTAGCAATCCGGTGGATCCGCTAATTCGGTGTTTGGTTTCGACATAAATTGTTGGACTAATAGTTCGGTCCAAATTGGGGGGATTGCTAATACCACGGGGGACATGGTATTAGTAATCACGTACTATTTTATGGGCATAAATTGATCAAATTATCCTTGATATTTGTATATGTGTGTTATTAAAGAGTAAATATAAAAATTTATTTTATAATCTCATCTAATTAAGATCAAATTGACCAAATTATCTTTGATATTTAATAATTTCACTGTTTAATTCCATCCATATCAAATAATTTAGTTGGATTATTGCTTTCATTACTAATCTCTATTCATTATCAATCTCAATCTTGATCCTAATCATAATCCAACCTCATTACTAATCCTATAACACTCATCAAACATGACCTATATGTGTTATTTGAGGCTCATCAAATCATGGGCGAAGGCTAACTATTACATTATATTAAAATAATTTAAAAACATTGAAAAAACTAACTAAAAATATAAAAATTAAAATATCTAAAAATATCTCAAGAGCACCTAGGGCAGCTGTTCCCAAGGCTAGAGCTTGCTTTCAGTGGAGAATTTTTTTCCTTTTGTCCATTTGATGAGCTGTATTTCATTGACTTAATTTCATGTCATTGTTTTTGATAAGAATATCTTGGGTTAAATCTTGCTTCGTTAAGGAATAATAAGATCGTTTGACCATTCCACACGTAACAGAAAGCAAAACAAAAGAGCAACATAGTAACACCACGCGTTTTCTCTTGTTCGTAAGTACACCAACACCATGTGAGTGCACCAAAAAAACTCGTCACATGACCAAATAAGGTTGGTTTGATCGACACATACTTGGGTTTCAAATCTTGGCAGTGGCCGAGTCAAAAATTTTATTCAACTGTCGAAAAAAATTTTAAAAGTAGCATTTATAATTTTTAAAAAGGAACAAATTGAAAACAATTTTTAGAACTATAGACCAAAAACAAAAAATCAAACCTGAGGGGAGGTAGCTGTCCCTGGGTCCAAAGTGACTCGTAGATCTCAAATTTTAATTTTTATAAATGGTTAATTATTAGAACATTCAAGTATGTGTCTTTTAAATCTAGACGAATCATACACAATGTATTAGGTGTTGGTACGTCTATGTGTCTTTTAAATCTAGACGAATCATACACAATGTATTAGGTGTTGGTACGTCTCTATACCGTCACGCCACGCCACGCCACGCCACGCCAGTGTGATCACCGGTTAGGCCTTTTCTTATCCCATCAGTAAGCAATAATTTATTTAAATGCCACGTTGCAACTCGTTGTTTAGTAGGAACATTTCTCTTAGAAAAGTCCAAACCATTGAAAGTAACATCTTGTTTCGTGCCACGTTGGCTTCATTCTATATCTGACTTTAGGTTAAAATATTCTAATTTTTTAAAACTATTTGACCTAGGATTATGTCTTGGCCAGCGGATTTTTTTTGTAAACAAAAAAACACTTTAAAATCCCTAACAACTATACTAAGAAATTGGGTACTTCCGGCCAAGAGCGGATTCAGGATTTTTTATCAATGGAGGTAAAATTTAGGCTCTGTTTGTTTGGCATCATTTTTTTTAAGGTTTTTCGGTTGATTTTTTTAAGCTTATAAGTAAAAAAAAATTCAGTCAGAATTATCTTTTTTGCCTTTTTTTATTTTTAGATAAATTAAAGTCAAAAAAGCAAAAAATTAAAAACTCTTGATTTTTTTGGTAACAAGCTTAAAAAAAGTTTGTCTTTTAAGCATTACCAAATAGAGCCTTATATAGAGCCATGCACAAAATTATTTATAATTAAATTAAAATAATTTAAAAATAAAAACTTGAATATTTCATTGATGAGTGGAAGTAAATTATATTATTTTTTAATTAAAAAAGATAGAAGCATAAACAAAAAATTAATGGTATTTTAAAAGTCAATGGAGGCAGTGGCTTCCACTGGGCCCTTCATGAGTCCGCTCATTCAGTTATTGTGGTCTTAGCGTAGAATAATTATAAATAAAATAGATTGTTTTTCCTTGGGTAAAAAAAGTTACATGATTAACACTTTTATGCCCAAACTTAGGAGAAGCGTATGCTCACCAAATACTTTGTAATTAACAATAATAATTCATAATTAATTAACACTTACTTTCGTAATTAACTATAATAGAAGGGAAGGGTGAAGGGTAAAATTGTAAGACTGCACAAAAAAGTCATGGCACTAAAATAAAGCTGCGTGGCGTTAACACCACACTTTTTGGGTATTTTGTTAATGTTTTTTAATATTTTAAATGTTGTAAATTTTGGCCAATTCTTATTGTTTTGTTTTTTGATTTATTTCATTTTTAGCCAATTTTATTAGCTATTTGATATATCAAAAATTAATTTTTTGGGGGGTTCCTCTTGACGAGAAATTTTAAAATATAAAAATCTTATTTCCAAACTAAAAACGTAAAAAATCAAAAATCAAAGCAACTACCAATTAAAAAAAATAACTAAACCAAACTACACCGTACATCTCCTTCCTCTAGTCTCTCAGCCATCCGGCTGATATCAAGTGTAGTGGTTAAAAAAATAGTTGTCTTAACGTTTACGTCGTTTGTGCCGTTAAGATCGACAGATTCATACACATAAATTGACTTTTTCTTTTTTATGGGAAAAAATGTATTAATCATTATTATATATTATTGCAGTATATATGTATACTAAGGTATGTGTTAATCACGGTTTTTTTAAAATAGATTCATGCCCTTGCTTTGAGACGTAAGCTTCACAAAATACAATAGTCTACAAAAGCAACACTTCAATTATCTTCAGGGTAAATTAAACAATAGAACAACTCCAAAAATTATCTCCCTCCAAAAGTTACCCCTTCTAAAACTTATCCTCTGATGTTATTCGGCAGTCAAACGACCCCTAAGATCTAAAATATCTTACAGTATTTAACACCCACAACTTGTCAAACGTCATGAACTTCCAGAGTTTACAAGTGTTACCTGCACCAGATCTTGTTAACCATGTTAAAAGCTACCCCTCCATATAGTCGTGATCATGATCACCACAAAGACGAATTACGTTTGGAAAGACTATTAGTCTATTATCCACCAGTTGTTTTTTGTTTTTGACGAAGAAACCTCCCCAAAGGTAGAAACCACATATTGGTATTCACTTCTGCAGAGTAAATTCTAAATAATTGCAATTACTTGTAAATTACAGTTATCAATTAAGTCTAGATGCCAGCAGGGGAGTTGAATCCGGATAGAATGTCCGCGTTTACGGTTCATCACAGAGTTCACCCTTTCAACCGCTGGGCTACCCGTGCGGGTTAACCGTTATTGTTTGGTTTTGGTGTATGTTTAAAAAGTACGCTAGATTGTAAAAAATGTATAGGCATGTATAAAAGAGCTTTGAAAAATATAAAAAATGTATTGTAATGCTAAATATTTTGAGATTCGGTTTTTCATTCCAGCAAAATAATTCAATTTCTCTATCTACTTGGCCTAACAGATCTTGGTTTGACTAGGTGGTATGACTGTGATTTGGGCAATATACTGTCTTCCTTGCTTACAGGAGATTTAACTTTCATAGGACCCATTTGGACAAGCTAAAAATCTTATTTTTTTGATAAAATATGAAAAGTGAGATAGAAAATTTAATTTTTAAAATTTGTAATAGCTAACTTTTTAACCATGAATTAGGAAAAAAAAATTACTAATGACAATTCTAGACCAAACGGTCCTGAAAAACTATGCTAAAAAATCTAAAAAAATAAGAAGAGAATTTTTAATCAAAACGCCTTGACAACCAAAAGATGAATAAAATAAAGTTTTTTTTTCACTTACACCCAACTCCCTGTACTTTGAGCACTTATCACTTGCATCCCTTGAACTTCACTTTGGATATGTACACCCTTTTGAACTATTGACTAAAGTGAAATATTATGTTTTCTGTCTAAATTAAAAAAAAAAATGGAGTTTTTTCACTTACTCCCCTGTACTTTGAGCGTTTATCACTTATACCCCTCAACGCCAAAAAAATATTTTGGTGCCTAAGCTACAACATGTCCCTCCAAATTGGTCTAAAAATGACTAAAATACCCTTCGACACCATTAGCACGGCATATAAGCGCTCCTCAGAGAAAAAAATCACCAAAACTCTTCTTCTCTCACTCTAGAACCTTATCCGAGTTATCAATGGCCTCTCAACAATCTTCTCATTCCTTGCAACATAGTGAAACATCCAATCAAAACAAATTACAGAAAATGATAGCAAAAATACACAAAAAAAAACTATTTTTTTTATTAAATTCAATTCTATGGGTTTGTTCCATGAATATTATTATGCATATAAAATCATTAAATTCAACTATCTTGAAACAACAAACTGATCAATTCTAATACTTTTATATTGCAATAAACCCTAACTCATTTTTACAAATTTTTTTCTATTAATTGTAACTTTTTCAACTTTTCACTAATCGAGTAAGTGAATCTTCATACCTTCGTTCCTAAAGGGTTAATGGCAAGTTTGGTCCCCAACGTATAGCATGTGTCGTATTGTGATCTCCAGTGTATCAATTGTATTAATTTAGTCCCTCATGTTTCAAGTGTGTATTGAAATGGTCCCTACTCCAAAAAAAATCATTTTGTGTATAAAATATCATGAAATTCTATAAATTTCTGCATGAAATTATATGGATTTTTGAAATTTTTATTTGAAATTTATTCATTTTTAGTAATTTGTTTTTGGAGTAGGGACTATTTAAATACACATTTGAACACATGAGGGACTAAATTAATACAATTGATACATTGGGACCACAATACGACACAAGCTATATGTTGGGAACTAAACTTGCCATTAAGTCGTTACTAAATCAAAGCCACCCTAGCTCTTTCTCTTACTAAAACCAGTTTACACTTGTAAAAGAAGAGATGAAGAGTTTGGAACTCAGTGGTTATGCAATTTCTATGTTTTTTAATTGAAAAATCAACGGCGTACATAGTTCTCACTGTAGTCGATAGTTAAAGGGTGTAAATATCCAAAAGTAGAGTTGAGGAGTGTAGGTGACAAACGCTCAAAATATAGGAGATATAAGAGAAAAAATCTATGTTTTTGTTAATTTGGATGAAAAACATAACTTTTCACTTTAGTCGATGGTTCAGGGATGTAAATATCCAAAAATAGAGTTAAGGGGATGTAAGTGAAAATGTTTTCTACAGCTCTAAACGATCCATGCAAACATGACCACTTACAAGTATAACCATAACGACGGTCTTGAAGTAGAAATACAAGCAACGCGGTCAAACACAGATTGATCGAGAGAAATGTATTATTGATTTGAGTCGAGAGTCTCAGAATTTGGGGTTTCAATTTCTACAGAGAAGTTGGATAAATCTCAGCTGTCCATGGAAGAACGGAAGGCCAGGATGCAAGAGAAAAGGGAAGTGTTTCAAATTTTCACACGAGAAACATAGCTTCTGGCATTAATCTAAACATTTCAGTCTTTGGCGGACGTCTAGGATTCCTCCAACTTTACCCCAAATTCACCATATCCAGATCCTATCTATTTTATGACTCGTGGAGAAATTATTTATACCTATATGGTAAAAATGTTAGTAAACTAACCTGAAATCTCTTATATAAGCTTCACTCTTCTTGACAATGTGTCGAGTTTTCAGATATGTCCTGAAGGAGTGGAGCAAGTAAGCTCTCTACAGAAGACCTCTGCTTATTTACTTCCTCGAGTATGAGCAATCGAGCAGCATTGCAAGCCTTTGCATCTGGAAAACCAAGCGTCCATCTGCCACCTTCCTTGTGATTGGAGATGTTTGGGTGATGGCTTCTTGTTTTACTTTCATCGGAACTTGGGTCGAACTCTCTAATCTGAAGATGCAACCATGTTGGATGGTTCTCATCGATCTTTGGCTGTTTCAAAGTACAACATCAGCTAAATTATAAGACCCCAGATTTCTTTAAGTGAAGCAATCAAATATAGTTGTATAATATATATTCCAGTCCATTGTTATCTTCATATTTGGTTGAATAAGAATGAAATGTTTGTTACCGGATGGAAAACGAGTCGTACGAGCTTAAAGTTCATACAGGCTAGGAAAAAAATGATATGAATCCTTCAAGTGATGTGAAATGCTAAGGCCAATACAAGGTCAACGTCCAACAAGGATACAATAAGTTGGGGAAAATTAACCAGCAGCAGTTTGTAAAGAGAGTGAACTAAGCACATTACTGCTTCAAAATCACATGGACTCTTGTAAATGTATCTAAGTCCCCGTACTGACACTTCGGAAAAGATGTGGGATGTGTGTCCAACATGTATAGTTGGACTACTTATACATTTCTACAAGAGCTGTTTCTAGCTGGCAAATGCCGCTGTGGTTGCACCTGGCTGTTGGAACTTAGTTCTAGCAGAAAACAACGTAAAGGAAGGCTGCTAAACCCAGTTTAAGTATGCTCAACCAGAGTACTAAACTTATTGCACAAAAAATGTAGTTTCTTTGTGGAATTCGGTAATTTCACTCCGACTCCTTGCAGCCCAATCTGCTCAAGGCATGTCCTTTCCGAACTTGAAAATGGGAATGGCTTTTTTGCCTTTCAAAACTCTCTCACAGAGGACAGCGATTTTCTTTCAGATGTGTCTAAGTTGAGAAAAGGTGCCCCCTCACCCCCACTCTGTTCTGGAGCCGGTGGGTTCTGAATGACCTCCCTCTCACAGTGAAAAGTAGGATTAACAATCTAGAAGAAATCCACAAACGAATTGGACTATACTCCTCGCGCTTTCAAGATGTGGGGTGGAAGAATGGAATTGAAGGCATAGCCTCAATGAGCCATCGGTCAGTAATACACAATACAGTTAGCCACTTCCAGAGTCCAGGCCATCTTATCAAACCAAGATTTGCTAATATTGCTTTTGCCTCTTCGTATAAATTGCTTCACTTTGAGATGAGCAAGGGAGGAGAAGCCTTTGCTTCGCGTAGTTCCCAATCACGAATATTCGTCTCTTGCCTGAGCCCCCACGAATTAGATCTTGGTCTACTTGAAGACCGGTTGACCACCCCAACCTGGTCCCCAACTGGTGGTGTGCTCGTTCTCTATACTTTTTCGCTACTTTACTTTTATTGTTACTAGAGTCTCTTTTCTTGTAAACCCTTAGGGTTACTGATTAGTGCTAGCTTCTTGTAGAGTAAAGATAGTTGGTTAGACTAAAACGGCTTCAGACTCTTGAAAACTTTTATGCTTGTTTGAAGATCATGAAACCCCAGCAACTCCGTAGATGTAGGTCTTGTTCTTAGCGTGAACCACATAAAATGTGTCTAGTTTGTGTGTTCTAATCTACTTCCATCTTAGATTCCTTGTTTGCATATGATATCTAAGTCCTAGAGAGTGATTTTGTGTTTGTTCCTCCCAAAACCACCACATGTAATGTGCACTAGCAGCTCAAGTATGACAAGACTAACAACAATTTGGGTAAAATTTGTTCTCATGGCTAAAAGATTACATGTGAAGAAGACAATAACAGTTTCATGAGAAGCTTCTCATTGCAAAAGAGCATGTGAAGAAGACAATAACAGTACCACGAGACTTTTCACGAGTACACAAGAATTACATTACAGCATTACTAACCAAACCAACGATGGGCATGGAGCATTTCTTGATGCATTTCTTAAATTGAAGGTCAACTTAGCTTTCCCCTCGTCTTGGGAAATGGGAATTTGCCACTTTTGCAAAAGATGAATAGTATTATCAGTTCTACTTATCACCATTCACTGAGCGACGATTAATTTACATTTTGTATGGATATTTATACATTTTTTTGATGGTTAATTTACACTTTGTACGGATATTTATGCATTTTTCACATGTTTCAATGCACTATAACGGATCTTTATATATGTTTCACATTTATTAATACATTTTTTACTCATTAACCACCCAATGTGAGGTGGTTAGTATTTTCCTAATATTATTGTCTTTTAGAGTTATTTTCACACGAACACTTTACATTGAACTACAAACTTACAAGGGGCTAAAATTATCCATATACAGCCCATATTGGCTTAATTTACACAAATCTCGGGATCATACAAACCTAGTGAACACAAGTGCGCTCAAAACTACACGAAGCACTAGCAATGTCCAAAAGATCGTCAGTTCGTATTCGCTACATTACATTTTGTAGGCATAAATCAACAAGATACAGATATTCGGAAACTCAATTGAACAAATTCAGAACTCACTGGAAGTGCTGGATAGAGAAGCGATCGATGGATCGCCAGAGTGTCCGCCACATGACGAATCAATTCAGTTGATGCATATGGAGAGAAAGAAAGAGAGAGAGAGAGAGAGAGAGAGAGAGAGTAGCCGTATGTTGGATTAATGCTTGGAAATGCCTTGTAACGACTGAAGTGGTGATGCGGTTTTAATTGATTTGGTATCAAGATTGGGCAACCAACTGTCAATGTTTGGAAGGCATCGGGTCCTCCTAACATTTTCAGCTTCCGTTTTCTCTGCCATTCGCTGGTCCAACCCGTTGAAACCAGGCATAGAGCGCACAAAAGAGCACATGCTTTTTCCCGACATTATTTCTCCAATAATACTAGTTTCTATTTTTCTCACTAAATTATGTAAGAAAAATTATTAAAAAAAAACTCAAGATTTAACTATAAAAATAAATTAAATTATCTAATGATAATGGTAACAAATCAAACTTTATAATTTTAATCCAGTAACAATTTAAAACATCTATTTATCTCAATTTACTTGGGAATAACGGAATCAACTGCATTGCATCCAAAATGCATAGTTCATTTAGTGTT
>BRYF01000015.1:11655000-11657500 GCA_030159135.1 Actinidia polygama | reverse complement strand
GTTTCATTGGTTGATGATGGCAGGTGGCTGGAGCACAGAGAGGTGGTCCGCAGAGGGCATAGACCACATAGTGATCCCACCGCTGGTTGGTTGGTTAGCTAGAAGGAGGTTATTGCGGTGGGTTATGGTGGTGGTGGTGGTGGTGGTGATGGTTATGGAGGCAGAAATGGTGGTTATGGAGTGGGGTTATGGCATTGGCAAACAGTGGTGGAGATGCTTGCTTCAAATATGGTATGCCGGTTTGCTATATGCAACACTACTACAGTTGAGCACCAAGTCGTATATGCAGCCAAATAGGCAATAAGCAACTGAGGAGTCTGGCCCTGAGTACTTCTACAATAGATATGTCATTGTCAAGCACGACCAATACTTCCAACATTTTCCTTGCATTCCTCAAACACATTTTTTTTTTGCCAAACTTTACCTTTAACGATTTTGTAAACATCCTCAATATTCCATGACTTTCCAAGCATAGACAGTGTCAATAATTCATATCTCTTGTATAAAGCCAAACTACAGACACTTGTATGAAGACCATCTAAGAGAGAGTTTACAAGGCATCTGACAAAACAAATAGCTCTAAGAACCTCAACGACTGATAGATCATACACTTGGAGAGCACAAGAATATTGTTTCTTCGTCATAATCGGCCCCGAATAATATGAGAACTCTCATTTGGCATGGGTTGATATGGACGGAAAACATTTTTTCTTCATTATAAGATGAGTTAAACACAAATATGAATAGATAAAACCATGTTTGTAATGATAAGCCTCCAAACAGTGCTGAAACACAAGCACTTAAAAAACTACCATTGAACAAGTGGAACAAAATATGACTATTATCTAATAATCAAATGCAGTTGGAATACAGCCTTCCTGGTATAATGAAGAGGTGTGTACGTTTGCAGATACTTTTGAAAGTGTTACGTCTATCGGTGCATGTTTCCAATGCCAAAACAATTGTCATGATGCTTTCCCTTATCACATTCTATACGTGCCCCATGCAATATCCTAGGCTAAATAAAGCATATCAACCCTGCCTAATGTCGTCAAACAAAAGCGAGTTGCCTACGAAAGTGTGACTGATTGTTGAACATGAATATTCACAAAACAACTTAGGAAACAAGGTACTCGACCTCCAAGAAAGTCAATAATTTAAAACAATTAATATCTGCAAATATACACGCGTATGCACCATAATAATATATAGGTGATATAATATCTGCAAATATGTCCTTTAAGTTGATATAATATTGCCTTCCAAAAATCTTCTTCAAGACATGTAGTTCTCAAATGGTGTCATAAATCTAGAATGTAATTTCTTTATTGTGCACTATGATGCCCACATATCAATTTATAAATAAAAAAAAGGATTCCCATGATTTGGCATCCTCCCAATGTCTGTGCATTATTTGAATTGTAAAGTAATTTTCAAACACATTTAGCATGTAACACCTCACAACAAGCCTGCACATTTGGGGATGGCTCTGTGGCAGATTTTTTTCCTTTTTTGTATTGTAGCAGGTGGGAAATGAAGTGTAAAGGGTCAAACAACAAGCACTTAAGAAAATATAAATCCTTCAGTCATAATCATAATATAACAAAAGGTAGCAGTATAGTGGATCTTGCATAATTACAACTGATGAGATGAACAAAGAAAAACGTGTTGAAAGAGCAGCACCATCTGATCATTAAGAACCTTATATTGGTGATACATTATGGGGAATATGCTGCTCTTACAAACATACAATATGAACAAAAAATGGGTACCTGAAACAAAACTTATGGCATAAAAAAACATAGCCAGATAACACCAAAATGACCTTGACAACTAAATAATTGATCGATATTCCTAAGTGTTCATATTAAGAAGGACAACCGTGCTTTTTGGATGTAGCAGCAGCAAACCTATCAAATAAGGAAATCGTGATCATTAAGTACCTGATCCGGAATCAGCACATCATAAGATTTTGAAATTGATTTGGTCACATCAGATATCAATGGGTACTTTAGATCACCAAGTCCCCCCGACTTTCTATCTGTTTGTACCCAAGCAAGGTGGGAGAACTACATGAATAACAACAAAAGATCATCAAGATGTTTAAAGAAAAGTTAAGATATACGGATCAAGAATAATAGAATAAAATATGCAGCAGATGCTAGTGGAACTCAAATAAGTGTGCTTCCAAACAGATGCATTGACCCGCGACATTTGAATTACTCAGATTTTAAGTATATGCTATATGGTGATCAGCTGATAATTACTGTTAACACAAATTGCCAAGAAATGCAGTCCTAACACTAGCACAGTAGCACGTTATGTACAGAAGTTTATCATATTATCCTACCCTTATAGGCTGTGTGAAAAAATATGATATCATCTGTTCAAATACCATGAAGACTACGCTTGACTTTAAATACAGAAAACAATATCGAAATCTATATGATTTAAAATTTGTAATGAAGTGAAAAAAAGAAAAGAAAGGAGAAGATAGAAG
>BRYF01000015.1:11647500-11650000 GCA_030159135.1 Actinidia polygama | reverse complement strand
TTGACTTGATCTCCTCAATTTAACAAGTGAAAATTTGTCATTGTCAAAATTTTCAATGCCTACCTTGGTATATAGCATTAAAATTATAATGCAAGACCCATTTAACAGAAGAAGCAAAGTGAATAGCTCTCAGCTCAATCGGTAAAAAGAGATGAGGAGAAGCAAGAGGCAGATAAGCTGGCCATCATCGTTCCATCCCCTTCAGATGCAACCAAACCAGACCCGCTCCAATTCCTCTCAGATATATATATTCCCACTCCATCAACAAAAAAGTTGTGTATAATTCAAAATATTTATCCTTGACGGAAAAGCTTGAATGGTGAAAGATGAAAACTTGTTTACCCTACAGCTGAAGATGGGTTGGAATGTTGACACTTCCAACTCTCTGAATTTCTGCACCAGTACGCAATATGAATGGAGCTTCGAACAAAGTCATCTTAAGAAAAAACTAGCTGATTTCTTTCTTTCCAAATGGCCCAAATAAAGGATATGAATTCAGGAAGGAGGGCACACATTTTGCACTTAATTTTCATTAATAAGAAATTTTCGTCTGCATTATTGTCGCTCATTCAGTCAACAGAAGGAAAAGATAACTTTATATAATGAATTAGGCTCAGTTTGGACTATGTTTTTTTTTTGGTTTTTGATTTTAAAGTTAGTGAATTTTTTCTTGTTTAATTAAAATTTTATAGCTTTTCATTTCCTCTTGACGAGAGTAGTTCGAAAATGTCAAATTCTTATCTAATTCGAAAAATGTTCACTAAAAACGAAAAAAAAATATTACACTATTTTTTGAATTAGATAAAAAATTTTACATTTTTAAATTCATCTCGTCAAGACTTTTACTCTAATTTAAGGTTTCAAACATAAAAAATCAGCTCGCTACTATACTCCTTAAAAATAGGAAGTGTTACATCAACTCTCCACATGTAGGGAGCACTATTCAACCCTGTATAATTAAAATTCTAATTTTCTCTCCTCTCCATAATATCACATTAAACTTTAAAAATTAAATTAAACAAAATTGAAAAATGATAAAAAAGATTATATTTAAATGGGTTAGAGAAAAAAATGAGGCGTGTTATTAGAGGAGATAATGAAAAAAGGTGCCCTAAACCTAAGAGATTCCCTGTTTATATAAAATGTAAGAAAAAAATAAAAAGTACTGGAGATGCTCTTCAGCCCATTTGAGAAAACCAATCAATGGCCGAATCAGGTACGACCCCAAACCGGGGCCCATGAAAAGCCATGAAACGTACCCTGGATTCTTATGGGCTACAAAAAAAAACTCAATAAGGCCTCAATCAAATCTCATCAAAAAGTTCGCGGTCTATGACCCGATTTAAATTCGGTCCGATTTAACGGGTTCAAATCCAGTTCATGACCCAGAAAATTCAAGTTCGGTCCAAGCTCAGGATAGTATGAGCTCGATCTGGACTCAATTTTAAAACTCATGAATCGGCCTACGGCCCGACTTGAAGGCCCGACCCATGGCCCACTATGAAGGTCCGGTCCGAAGCTTGGTGTGAGGCTCGTACTTACCTTTTATCATTTTTTTTATTATATAAATTTTTTAGTAGAGTAAGGCTGACAAGTCTGTTAGGTGAAATAAAGAATAAACAAAGTTTTACTCTTTTTTGTTTAATTTTTAAATTAATTTTATAAAATATATATTTTTTAAAAAAAATGTTCGATTGACGGTTTTTAAAAATTATTTCTATTGATTTTTTTAATAAATTAATACTTTTCTTCATAAATTAAAAAAATACATAAAACTTTACATAAAAAATTAAAAACGATAATATGATTGTTGAATCACATTTTTTAAAAATGAATAACAAAGCCCATTAGACCCAACCCAAGCCCGGCTAAGATGGAATTGGGCCGACCCAAGTCCGGCCCATGACGACCCTTAGCCTCAATAAAAGGTTTATTGAGTTGTTTAATTATTTTTGTAGCCCTTCTTCTATTTCGATCCTCCTCCTCCTTTTGATGGGGTACTCTAAATAATGTGGGGCTGTACAGTGAAATGCCACATGTATAATTTATGGGTTCATGAGCTTTTATGTTGGATCAAAGATGGGTTAAGCCAAATAAATAGAAAATGAACAAGAACAGTTGGTGTCAAAACAAACAGAAGAAGGTGTCGACACTATAAGACATTGTTCAAAGCTAAAAAGAATTCATGAAGTCTCAATACAAAACAGATAGTGTCGACACACACTTAGAAGCAAAAAATGAATACAGGACATAAATTAGAGCAAGCAACTAGTGGTTAGGCAAGATTGCCTACATTCACATGTCCAAATAGAGAGTACAAATACAATGGAGATAAAAACCTTTCCCTTCACTAAACGACTAACATAGACTCCTAACTTTGCCATCGAATCCTACGATGGGATGGAACACCAAAAAACTAGTGACTATAATTTTATGTAATTATAGCACTCTTAACTCCCACTTCAAGTAAGCAAATGATTTCCTCACTCTCTTATCTCAT
>BRYF01000015.1:11627500-11630000 GCA_030159135.1 Actinidia polygama | reverse complement strand
AGGACGACCAGTTTCCAAAATTCTGAGGTTCCAAAACTCCTAACCTCTTTTTCTTTGATACCCTAATCCCCATTCACGAGCCATTCCTCATCAAGTGTTCTCCCCATCATTATCCAGTTGTTCCTTGTTGAAAGGATCTTCTCGGAACCAAACACTTGCCAACTTGTTCCATAATCTCACCATTAGGCGTACTCATCCCTTATCACTGACTGGGTAGAGGAAGTCCGACTTCAACACAACAGTGAGTTTTCCTTGATCGTCCGCGAAGATCAGATAAAGTATACAGTTTTGCCCTTCTATAAAACTATAATCCATACCATTAGAGGTCTATTCTTCCTCCTACTTCCCTATATTTGTAAATAAACACCTACCTGAACAAATATTCAATAGAGTAACTAAAAAAAATAAATCTTGTACTTCTCACAAAATAATTATACTTATATTTTATTTAATAAAAAATAATCCAAATATATTCCATTATTCCATTCAAATAATTTTTTTAAAAGGTAACTTACAATATTAATTACTATAAATAATCTTGAGAAATAACCAAAATAAGGTCATTAATAAGTAAATAATCTTTTATTAGTATATGTTGTGTTTTATATATCTATATCTATATCTATATCTATATCTATATCTATAAAACTTTAGAGGAAGAATTAGTTAGGTATGGTTGTCAGGCTTAATCATATTGTAGGGTAGTGTTTGGTGATGGGAAAACAAAAGGGTATATTTTTCACAAAGGAGAAAGGGCAGTTTTGGTATAAAGAGACTTAAAATTGATGACATCAGCAAATCCTGTTAACATTCTGAACAGTAACTTAACAGAAGAGAGGTTACTGCATATTGCCAGTAAAAGTAAGGGAGTCCAATTTCAGAAACTACAGGGCTATATCTGTAGTTGTCATTAACCTCAGGTGAGATCAACATAATTAACCCTTCTTTTCTTTTTTTTTAAATTTTGGCTTATATAAGGCTGGGGCTCAAGTAGTCTCCAGAAAACCCTAAAATCACTCTCCCAATCAACCCCTCTCCCCCCGCCGCCTTTGATAACCTCCCAACTTCACCTTCAAAGCTGCTGGTTATTGCTGCTGCTAGTTGCAGAAAAGGTACCAATCTTGTTCTCTCCTAAAGCTAAATCCATTTTTGGTATCTATCATGGAAGTAAAATTTTAAGCAGTTGAATTGAGTTGTGCAAAATGCTATCAGAATATTGCAAATTGGTATTGAGTATGCTGGGTGTTCCTCATGGTGTAGTCAGATCTATGCCTTTGGTGATTGGAATTGAGCAATGGACCGGTGCTATTGGTAGACTAGGGGGTTATTCGACCGTGATTTCTCTGTTTAATGAATCGTGCATTTCAGACATTTCATCTCTTGAACTGTTATTGCCACCTGAATCGAATCGATTGCGGGTTCGCTTACTGTTATTGCACTTGATTCGAGTCGATTACGGGCTTGCTATCTTAAGAAGTTTCTTCAAGGTGGTTAAATTGTTTCAGAATTGAATTGTGTGTCACTTGAGTCGAATCTTTACTATTTCAGGTAACTACTTAAACAATCATCGACAAGTACGAGATGATTCTGAAATTGAAGAAAGAGATTACCTTGTGACATTTGGAAAAGTGGTTAACAAATTTCACAAAAATAAAGAATATTGATAGTTTCAGTCAGATGAGTTGTGTTCTTAGATCAAGAGGGTATCTACTGCTGGGAAACTTTTGACTTTTGAATATGCTGTATAGTTGGAAGTTCACATCATTATGAATGTGCATAAAGGTCATGTTTTTGTAGATTGTCCCTAATTGATAAAGTTTTCTTTAATTTGCATTTCCTATTTAGAAAGCAATAGCAGTCACACTTGCGATTGGGATTAGCTTGATAAGAAAGTACATACATCATCCAGTGGCGCCCATGATGCAAGGGCAATTATAAAAAAATTAATATTTATTTGTAGGGTAATTTAACTGATATTTCTTGAGATTTTTGATAAATATAATAACATTTTATATAGTTTTAGAAATAACATTGGTCTCTCTTACTTTTGAAATTGAAACGAATGTTAAAATACTCCTGAAATTTATTTTTGTGCAAAAATAATAAATTTGTCATTTAATCTAGGATTTTCAAAAAATATTTCTCAATACACTTGCTAAAATAAGTAAATATTTTCTGTCTTTTCTTAAATATGCTAACTAATATTTCCTCGTGTATAAACAATAATGGTGTCTCCAATGAGTTCAACAAACCAACTTCTTCAAGGCCTTCAGTTTTCACAACAAAGTATTTTCACATCAGTAGTTAATGGCTAAAGGTAACATTCTATGAAACACATACAATTTAAATTAGTGGCGGTGCGACGATACATGGCGTGTTTTATATTTTTATTATTTTTTTTAAGGCAGAACACGCGTGAAACACGATTAAGACATGCATTTTTCTTCAAGGGACACAAAAAAGACATGATGATGAGGTACAATTTGCAATCTAAAAAAAC
>BRYF01000015.1:11577500-11580000 GCA_030159135.1 Actinidia polygama | reverse complement strand
TGATAAGTATTAGGGTCTCTCATTTTGTAGAAAAACAAACACGATAGTTTTTATTTTGTACGAAAATAATCACAACTTTTTTTATATTGTACGGAAATAAACACGACTTTTGTTATTTTGTACAAAAATAAACAAGAGTATTTTCATTTTGTAAGTAAATAAATGCGTCGAATTTTTTTTCATGTTCTATGAAAATAAACATGATTTTCTTCATATATTGAAAGTGTTGAGGACATATGTGAAAAATAAGTCCCACATCGGATAATTAAAAAAAAAAATTGACTCTTAATATACATTAGATGGACTCACCATTTACAAGGCTTAGCCTTTTAAGTTGGTATAAATTCAAACAGCGTATATTGGGTCAAAACGATGTAGATACGGACCTATGTTATTTCTTTCCAAATGAATCGGGCCTTATGTGAGCCCACGGGCGGACCATTGAAGCGAATTCTCTCTCAACAAGTGATATCAGAGCCAATGGTTAGTGATCTATGGGCTGCAACACCCCGATATTACGGGCTTGCAAGAGACTCTCAATGGAGCGGAAGAAATCCAAGGTGACTCTCGATGGAGCAAGATGTGTGCGGCATGTGTAGCCTGTGGCAAGGTGGCTCTCGATGGAGTAATGGTGGATGGTTCTCGATGGAGTAATGGTGGATGGTTCTCGATGAAGTGAGTGCGGTGAAGAATCCCGAGTTTGGTGTTGGAACATAATAGATCAAGGATTAAGGAGGAGCTTGGATGATCAAAAATAAGTCAAATTCAAGGGTAAGTAAGGCCAATCATCATGCACATATGAGGGGGAGATTATTGAGGACATATGTGAAGAATAAGTCCCACACCGGATAATTAGAAAAAGAGTTGGCTCTTAATATACATTGGATTGACTCACAACTTACAAGGCTTAGCCTTTTAAATCGGTATGAGTTCCAAACAGTGTTTATTGGGCCAAGACGATATAGATGCAGACCTATGTCATTTCTCTCCAAATAGATCGAGCCTTACGTGAGCCCACGGGAGAACCCTTGAAGCGGACTCTCTTCCAACAAAAAACTAGCCAAAACTTCTAGATCTTTGAGGAAGAAACTAAGGTTGAAAGAAACTATTGGATTTGGCGAAAGGTGCATCGGTAGCAGTGTTTCTCTGTTTGAGAGAATTTTTGCCAAGGTAGAAATTGTTGGATTTGGCTTCAAACTCCTTGTTGAATTTGGATTCAAACTCTTTGTTAGATTTGAATTCAAACTCCCTATTGCATTTAGATTCAAACTCGTAGTTGGATTTGAATTAAAATTCTCAGCCTATATATATAGCTCCTATGGCTGTATATTTTGTGTAAGAAAAATCGAAGAGATGGAGTGTGAGAGAGGTAGTGGTTGCCTTGCCATTACCAGACCACCGGTGAGAAAGTGAGATACAATATGTCTTTTGATCTGTAAATATTTATGTAATAGTGAATTAGCTGCAGTCGAGGACATAAGTAATTTTGCCAAACCTCGTAAATCATTGTGTCTGTGTGTGCGTCTTTTTCTGTGCGTGTATGTAATTGATGTGAATCGCTTTTGGGCACAACAATTGATATCAGAGCTTAAGTTGAATTTTAGACCTCTACAAAAGTTCACTAAATCGATTTCTGTTCTTTTCCTCGAGAAGAAGCCCATGAAGTCAACCCCGTTGCAACCCAACTCCGCACGCGCCCTCACGCACCTCCTGAGTTTAGGCGCGTCAGACCACTCTCACCACGCGCCAGCACGCGTCGCCTCTTTGCTTGAGCATGAGACCAGTCTCCTACGCGCCCTCATGCGCCTTTTGCCGTTTGTAGGTGCTCACACTCGCCATCTGACTTTCGCCACGTGAGACCAGTCTCTGCACGCGCCACCGAAGTTTGAAAATGCGTAAGGACCAGTCTATACCATGCGCTACACACACATTCGTAGTCCACGCGCTTAGTCAACTACCCAGTCAGCATCATGTGAGCACTCTATCGCGCCTCATCAGCGTTGAGTTAGCATCCGATCAATGGCCCAGTCAGCGAACCAATCGACGCTCTATCAACAACGAAATATTCTAGGACTATTCCCTCTATTGGAGTAAATTGCATTTTCAGTCCCCCAAAGTTTAAAAAATATTATATTTCAGTCCCTGAAGTTTGAAAATCTTACAGTTCAATTTTTGCGGTGGCCATGGCCCCTCCAATTTTTTCCAAATATCTATTAGACCTACTCATTTTTAGAAATATATAAATGAAATTAGGAATTTGGCCCCTCAAAAACGAAATTGAGCAATTTTATTAAGTTTTAAATAATTTAATTTTGCCTTTCCAAAATCTAAACCATTTTACCTTCTTTCCTTGAAATTCCTCTGTTGGCCACTATTCTTTCCTAAACTACTAGTTTAGCTTTGTTTGACGGTTTTCAGAGCCGGTTCTAAGCCAAAATCTGTAACGTGACAACTTTATGCCTCCAAATTTTGGTAAAAAAATAGGGGACCCCAACTAAAT
>BRYF01000015.1:11570000-11572500 GCA_030159135.1 Actinidia polygama | reverse complement strand
TGCTTCTCGTGTAAGAAATCTCAAAAAATTATTCATGAAAATATATTATTTGTTGATCAAATTAAAGACTACCGAATACCAAAAAAATGACAAACAAATTGAGACGGATGAAGTAATAAAAAAAACAAAAATTCAAAATAAATAAATGAAAGAAATTAAGACATTAAATTATGCATTATTGGATGACCCAAAAAAAAAAGACTACAATATATTTCTTGCAGGCAACATTAAGAACATCATGCTTTTAACAAATTTATATGACCTGACATGTAAGTGTTCAATTTTTTATTTATTTAAATATGACGTAATTATGACATACGTGTGATGTCATCACACTACGGGTATATATATATATATTAGAAGAGAAAATTAAATTTTTATTTTGGGCTTGAAAGTAATGTGTGAGAAAGTGGACCAAATGGATTGTACCCAAGATTGATTGTGATTTGGGTTTGTTGCTTGGGCCAAACAAAACCCAAGGCCCAAGGCCCAAGGCCCAAGGAAGACACTTATGTATTTTCCCATCTTTTGACCTGAACATTAATGCTATGCATTAACTTTTCCAAAAATATTTTTATTACTCTATCATCTTCTTCTTCTTCTTCTTCTTCTTCTTCTTCTCTTCTCTTCTCTCTTTCTAGGATTTTGATACATTTGAGCTTAGATCTAGTAAGTTAGAGTGTGGTTCGAGTGGTGATACTTGAGAGAGAAATCATCTACTCGACGGGGGCTTCGTTTTGAGCCAAGAAGAATTGGGATTGGAGCAATTCAGAATTTCAGGCATCACCATTATTGTGGAGCTTTTCATTGCTTGAATTTGAGGTAAATAGAGGTATCTTGTTGGGTTTAATCTTTGGGTTGTGTTAATAACTTATATAAAGTCTATAGAGACATTATTTAGAGTATTGAACTTGAAATCAAAACCTTTGTTTATAATAAAAATTATAAAAATGAGAGTTTTCATTGAGTTTGTTGTTAATGGCTTATATTTAGCCTATTGAAATTTTATTTTGGGTGTTGAACCGTAAAAGAAATGTTTGGTTTATATGGAAAAAGTTTAGAATTCGGGGTCTCAGACGTCGACACCTGAAACTTTTTGAAAACTTTTGGCTACTGTCCTCAGGTGTCGACACCTTATTTTCAGGTGTGGATACTTTTCAAAAAAAAAATATTTTGGCTACTATCCTCAGGTGTCGGCACCTTATCTTTCAGGTGTCAACACTTTATTTTTTGGTGTCGACACTTCATGCAGGCATTTGGTTATTGGATGCAGGTGTCAACACCTGCAATAACAACTTATAAAATCTTTTTTTTAAAAGAAAATACATTTGGGTCGAGGTTTATGTTAATGGTTATGTACTTTGTTTATAACAAATGCATTTGAATGATTTCAATAATGCACATTATTGACGATTTATAATATCATGCATATTATATTATTTACATTGAAGTTTATAGCAAATGTAATTTTGTGAACATTAAATTTTGGAAATGATTTATGTTGAGTATGAGGATATTTTGTGTATCATGATATTTCATTAAATTTTTGATAAATTTAACTTGGATATATTATGGAACTTTTAAAAAATGTAAAGTTTATGTGTACATGAAAATTTGAAAATGGTTTTGGGAAAGACACGCTATGATATACTGAAATTAGTTATTTGCTTGCATGGCCATGTCTTGGTTTGACCGGGGCATGACAACACAAAAAAACAGTTTTTAATTATATATGTTAGAATATCTTTAGTATCTTTAGAATATATTCTATGTATATTTAGAATATACTCTGATAACATCTCAATATAATATTTTTTTTCCTTTCTGTTTATATATAATTAAAAACTGTTACTTTGTGTGTTTAAGGAGTTGGAACTGTGAATGCACTTGCAGAGCCTCTTTCAAGTTGCTATTTATTTCAACTTTATGATATTTAAATTGATCTAGCCTTATAGTATTCCTATCTCTCTCTCACTTACTTTCCATTTTCTTGTTTTGGTCCCTGCCAATTTTATAAAAAGGGTACTACGTAATTCAATGGTGCGGATGGACAGGGTTTTATAAAAAGGGTACTGTGCAATTCAATGGTGTGGATAGAAAGGGCTTTACCTTTACGCATTACATATCATTACATTGTAGGTCTGATACCCTACATGTTTAGGACATGTCCACACCATTCCATAACCCTACAAGCTAGCTATTATCCGTATATCGGTAGATGTAATTTATAACTCATTGCCTCGCAAAAAAGGTAAATTTTATTGTACTCCTATACAGAGTTATAAACAAATGCAATCCATTCTCTTGTAATTTTTAAAATAGTATTGACTTACTTTATTTTTAAAATTATTATCAAAATTCTTTTAAAGGTAATCTTTTTTGCCAAAAATAACAAAATTGTCCTCAATTTTAGGGCTTTCATTTTTTTAATTTTCTTATTTTTTTATAATAAAGACTAAAAAATTTAGTAATACATGACCAATTTATTTGCAATAACTTT
>BRYF01000015.1:11525000-11527500 GCA_030159135.1 Actinidia polygama | reverse complement strand
AATCATAGGGGAGAAAAGTGTTTTTTTAAACTTGTTAACGGAGTTTAGAGTTTTAGTTTAATCCAAAACTATAGAGAGATTCTTTGCTTAATTACAAATGATAGGGCAGTAAACTGCATAAGAGGTGAACTAGAAGGGGATTCTTTGCATATTTCATAATAATAGGGAGGTAAACTGCACATCAGATAAACCACATGTTTGCCAAGGTTGAATTATTTTAACTTAGCCCACTACAATTTAAAAAATTACATTTTAGGTTCACGATTTTATATACAATTGGCAAGGCATTATGAATGTGTTCCAATGATTCTAGTTTAAGAAACATGAGTTGATTGTATTTTTTCTAGACTGTTAAAGTTTTTGCCTGAGCTGATTGATGTTCATATATATATCTCACGAGCAATAGCCATGATTTTAGGCAATGTCTTCAAGCAGTAGCGAGTAATGAAGTAGTGGGGATCAAATCAGCAGTGTTTTGGGGATATTCAAGGGGAGTTTTTTAGGTTTGTTTCCTTTCTTTGACATTGGAAGCGGTGTTTAAAGTGTTTTGGGTGTGGGAGAGCATATGATTGGTGACGGAGGTATGCCTTTACAATGATGATAATACATTCATACCTTTTTAATTCAATGTACATGTACTTCTCTTGAGTTAATATAATTTTTTTTCCCGCTGATAAAAAAACTTGTGTTGTAGAAAAACAAAATAAAAAAAAATTACCGTTATTTTTAGTTTTAAAGGCCTAACCTTGGAGCTAAACCCTCCAAGGGTCTAGGGTTCGTCCATTTAACTCACTTATCAGTAAATCACGGACTAGCTTACACATCGGCGGTGACATGAATATCTACTATCCCGAACTAGGTCGTTTTTTATCAATTAAATTCCTAGGTCGTTTTTAGTCGAACCAACCCTAATGGTTAGTTAGTTTTAGTCTTGTTATGAACTTCATAGAGGTGAGTTAAATCAAATTGTAAATTATCATCAATGATAAGCCAATCAAACAGTAATTTTGGAGGAGATAGCTTGGCAGTGATATTCAACATTATCAAGTCTGATTGAGAAAAAAATAAAAAGAGTATGCTTTTAACATGGGCAATAGGCAATTATAATTGCAACTGACAATAATATGGAACAGTATATTATTATGGTGATATTACGCGTTAGAGATATCATCATTTATTGGATGCAATTTAAATGAGGGTTATCCATAGAAATAAAATAGAAAGAAAAACGTGTTAAATAATATATCTCAATTATGTAAAGATTGAAGTAGTATATTCAAGAAATAATCACAATTTAATAATAAAAAAAATAGGAGAACTTATGGCTATTAAGTATTACAGATTCATATTATGGAGATTTTATAAATTAAAAAATAATCATAATTTTAATAAAATATGAGATCTTAAAGCTAAAAATAATGGGTTTTGATTTCTACACTCCTTATTTTACAATCTACACTCCAAATTTTATTTTTATTAGATAAAATTATAAAAATACCCTCAAAAGTCAATATAAAAAAGAATGACATTTTTGTAATTTACCTAATAGAGACAAAATTTGGAGTGTAGATTGTAAAACAAGGAGTGTAGAAATCAAAACCCAAAATAATTATGCTATTTAGTATTCAATCTCAGTTATTTGATTTTTTTTAATTACGATTATGGACCGTGATAAGACACAGGTGAAAGCATGATCTTTTTTCATTTTTAAGGTAGTAGATCATCCTGCCTCACAATCTCACATGTCAATTTTTTTATTTTCTTTTATTTTCTCAATTTTTATTAAATTTGTGTTTTGACTATTTATATATGTTTAGAGAAGGCTTTCTAATAATATAGAAAAATATTCTCTAGGCACAAATCGATAAAAAAATAAAAACAAAACAAGATATGAAATTAAATATACTAGATTGGAGGAGAGCGAAAAATATTATCAGAAATTTATTTTTATTAATAAATAGAAAACATTACAAGGAATCAAGGATACAACAATTGATTCCATAAACATTAGCTAATATTTTTGGTTTTGTGAATTTGGAAAATTTTAATTAGACTAATTTTTCAATTTCTAATTGCTCAAGTTAATATTCGGATACAAGTCTTGAATATTTTCATGACCAATTTATGATAAGATTTACCATCATTACATTTTCATATAATGCAAGTTTAAGACTGCTCTCATTTATTTCTCGTCACTCCTAGCTGAAAGATTTGTGTCAGACCAGCACATAAGTGCCATAATCAGGAAAACTAGTCTCTTGTTGGGAGGAGCACTTCTCCCAGTCTAGCTTGTAATGATCATCTCCCGACCTTTGGGATTGATTGTGTTTGGTTATCTGGGTTCTCTTCCTTCTAAAGTTCACACTAGAGTCCTATTACGAGCTCCGAGAATGATTTCGTGAAGTATTTCTGTATGTTACAGCTATGATGTATAGCATTACAACTATGGAACAACAAACAGAATTGCTAGTCTAAGCTCTATTTAGAACTTTACGTACAA
>BRYF01000015.1:11415000-11420000 GCA_030159135.1 Actinidia polygama | reverse complement strand
TCTGGAACCCTAACTCAAACAAATTCCCCAAGAATCACGAGGAAAAGATCAAAATTGATGAAAACGGGTATTCTGCAGAGCTGAAGACAATAGGATTGGAAGAGATTGCTTGGGGTTTTGCTAGTTGCAGACAGATGCGGGGGGAGAGAGAGAGAGCGGAAGAGAGAGGAAGAATAGGAGAAAAGGAAGGAAGAGGAAATGGTTGGTGAAAGTCCATCAAGAGAGAGGATAATTTAGTCTTTTCAACTCTAAAACCATGTCATCGGGAATAGTTCTGCAAACTTAGGGGTCGTTTGGCTGACGGATATGTTAGAGAGATAAGTTTTAGAGGGGGATAAATTTTAGAGGGGATAACTTTTAGAGGGGGATAACTTTTAATTTTGTTTGGATAAAATTTAGAATGGGTGGATAAGGGTGGGGGATAAGGAAGAAAATGCATATAGAGAAACAAAATATAAAATATTTAGATATAAAAAAAATATATATATTTTTTATATATATAAAAATAAAAATATACATTTTGTTTCTCTCTCTATATTTTTTTCCTTATACCTCCACCCCCTTATCTCCGGATAACTTTTAGTTAGGGTCTAAGCCACCCAAAAATTATCCGTCTTTATCCACCTGCTGGTCTAAAAATTATCCAGGAGGAAAAGTTATCCGTCAACCAAACATCCGGGGGGAAAATTATCCCCCCTCCTTATCCCCTTGCCCAACGGGCCCTTAGGTCTAAACACCTCTTTAATGATTTTTTTTTTCTCCTTATTTTTTTAAATTTAAACAAAAAAAAATAGATTTCTCATGATAAAAAAATCAAAAATATATAAAATTTTAAATTAAAAACAAATAAAATTCAGTCATACCGACAAAATTCATTAAAAGGTACCAAAAAATATAAAGTTTTAATTAAATTATAAAAATAATTTAATAAAAACAAAAAAAACTCAAGTACAGCTAAAAAAAATTGAGTTTGATATCAAGAATTGTACACTCCATGACCAAAATAACATCGTTTTAGTCATGATTATGAAAAAACGTCGTTTTATAACTAAATAAAATTACGTTATTTTGTACACTCCATCCAAGTTGCACTTCAGAAGATTCGAACTCGTTTCGGATTCGGATAATTTAAAATGCTTTTGTTTTGAAGTGTACAAAATAACATCGTTTTGTATATTTCACGACAAATATACTTCAGAGCATCCGAACCCGAAACTTAGACTCCGTTTGGTAATGCTTAAAAGCCAAGTTTTTTTTAAGCTTGTTACCCAAAAGGCCAATTTTTTAACTTTTTTGCTTTTCTGACTTTACTTTAGCTAAAACTAAGCAAAAAAATAAAAAAGTCAACTCTGATTAGTTTTTTTGTTTATTTTAAATAAAAAAACCAGTCAAAAAACTAAAAAAAACTGGTGCCAAACGGAGCCTTATACTTGTTCTTTAAAGGCTTGACAAGATTGAGAGAGAGAGAGAGAGAGAGAGAGACGCAGGATCTGAATCTCCACTGATGGAAAATCGAGCATAAGAGAAGCAGGGTCGTTGGATGTTGAGGTGGACGGTCAAGATGGCAGCAATACGGAAGAGAAGCGTGGTTTAGTTGTACTGATAATCTGAGCTTTTTAATGGCATGATGTGGCGAAGCGTCGCAGATAGTAATGAGTCTTCTCGGTAGAAAAAAATGGATATTGACGTGGGTACACCTAACTTGTACCTTAAATGCACACTTGATGAAATAGAGCATTTGAATTAGCTGGGTGTGGGGTTCACCCAGTCCTTTTAGCCAATTCAAATGCTCATCAGGTGTGCATTTGGGGTGTAAAATGGATGTATTCATAACATTTTCCGAAAAAAATTGACTACTTAAAGGAGTAGTGTTATGGGTATCCCAATATTGCACCCCAAATACACACCTGGTGAGGTGGAGCATTTGGATTGAGGCCAATCCAAATGCTCCACCTCACCAGGTGTGTATTTGGGGTGCAATATTGGGGTACCCATAGCATTTTGCCTACTTAAAGTCCAAGTGGAGCCCCACCAGGTCCGTATTTTATAGCTGACGCTTTGTGGGTCCCGCAAACATCCTTATGGACTCCAACAATCACATGGAGTCGGTTTCTTATACCATTTTCTACATCGGTCGCTAGTGCCCAATCAAAAGCATCAAAGGATATAAAAATACAAATATATATTTTGTTCAGAAGAAAAATAGGATAACAACTGCAACAAAAATCACTGAAGTAAAAAATTAAGATAAGGCTCAGTTTGGGCAAGTATTTTTACATCTTTTATTTTTTTACTTTTTTTTGTTTTTAACAAAAAATTTAACTTTTTAATCAAAAATTTAATACTTTTTCAATTTCTTTTGACGAGAGGAATCGAAAAATATAAAAATCTTCATCTTATTTTGAAAAAAGTTCATCTTATTTTTTTTACTTGACAAATAAGCTAGTTTTTTATAATTCTTTTATCAAATAACGAAAAAAAATCACTAAAATTAAAAAAAAACTCAAAACAAAATAATAGGCCAAACTGTGCCTAAAAAAATCAAAACCAAACAGGCTCCAATCCCAAATCTGCTAGATCTCTTTCGGTTCATTGGAAAATTCAAATACTAATAAAGGCCACACGTGTAGAGGAACTTGGCCAGATAATTCAGAAGCAAGCAATGGATTTTCGCCACAACTTTCCTTCCTTTGCAGGAGTTAGCCATAGTTTCTGGTCAGTTGTCATATCTAAAGATGCCCTATTTGTCACTCCCAATTACTCTTGTCACTTTCATCACCGACTTTTCTTCTCTTTCTTTCCTAAATCCACTAGCTAATCACGTGTTTTCTCAACTCTTTTTTTAAAACTTGGTATAAGAGTAGTGCTATGGGTACTCTAATGTTGTACCTTAAATGCACACATGGATGAGGTGGAGCATTTGAATTGGCTGGCATGACTGAGTGGACCTCACACCCAGCCAATCCAAGTGCACCTCACCCAGGTGTGCATTTGGGGTGCAATATTGGGGTATCCATAGCATTTTCCCTTGGTATAAAGCCTCACTTAGGCTCCGTTTAGAATCAGCTTATTTGATATTTTTAATTATTTTTTATCTAAAATAAGCAAAAAAGTCAGAAAAGTAAAAAAAAAATAAAAAATATTAATTTCTTTTTATAGTAAATTTAAAAAAAGCTTGATTTTTAATCGTTACCAAACATAGCATGGATCTACTTGTTTGGATCAATTTTACTATTCACAAGTGAGGTCATTCAAAATTGAAACACAAGTCTATGGCTCTGTTTGGTTGCAGTTCTTTGGTAGATTTTTTTAAGTTTATAAGTAAAAAAAAAATTAAAAATTAACTTTTTTGCTTTTTTATTTATTTTTAGTTAAAATAAATTTAAAAAAGTAAAAAAAATAATTTTTTTGAAAGCAAGTTTAAAAAAAAACTTAGTTTTTAAATATTACCAAACGGAGCCTATATAGACTGCTTAACACCAAACTTGATATTACGTGAAAAAATCGAAACTTAAATCAAAAAATGTATTACTCACGCCAACCCAAAGAAATTAACAGATAAACGGATTAAGGCTATGTTTGTAACTAGGGAAAGAAATGGTAAAGAAGGGAAAATAATATTTTTTTCTCTTCCTTTGCTTGATTCCTAGTTTTAGGAGGGAAAGCTAGAATAATTCTTTTTCATTCTCATTTTGTTTTACATTCTTCTTTATTTCTTTCTTTTTCATTTTTCTATTTGTTTATTTAAATTATTTTTTGTTAAAAATTGATACTAAAAGTCATTAACTTTTGGTAATAGAATTAGTATTTGACTTAATTATTTATTAATAATTTTGTTGTTCTATCTTGATGAGAATTTATGTGAGCAATATTTGCATTATTATTGTTATACATACGTGTCTTTTATTCTACACAATAGGCTATTTGATGTGTAAAGTCCAGCTTACACATGGAATGTCTGATCATCAGTTCTTGTAAAATACAAATCTCTGCAGTTCATAATCTTAGATACAATTGGACAGCTCATCAGTATCATTGTGGCATAATATTTTAGTAAGACTATCTTCGTTGCGGGGAGCGGTGTAGCTTCAACTCACTATGGTAGTACACTTGCATATATTGAACATGATCATTTTGAGATATTATTTTTATACTAGCTTTATAAAATAATCAGTACCCCTAGTTATTATGAGTGTTTATACTCATAATCCCAATATAATTAATAGATATGTACATTTAATGTATGTCATTTTGATTTACTAAAAGGGAATCTTTTATGGGTTGATAATCTCAGTGAATTGGATAACAATATATTTTGTATAATGTATATTTATTTTTGACGGAATCTACATCTTAGTAAAAGGGATTGATGATATCCTATTGAGGAAGCTTATTAGTTTTAATTATGTCAAACTTGCAAGTGAATTTTGAATTCGACATATCAAATAAGTTCAGTAGAAAGACTCAAGAAATTTAAAGATATTGATTAACTATAATTGTCAATAATTATTGTAATCAATGAATATTTGAAATCTTAATGTGGGTGGATAAATAAGCATTTAATAACAAGAAGTTCGAAATATAATTTTGAGATAAGGACAAAAGTACAATTGTAATTTTTTAGTGGACTGAATTATAATTTATAGAATTAAGATTCTAATATAGGTTAGATTAGAATTTGCTGTCTTCATAAGAAACTCATTTCTTATTGACTTCTTAGCGTCCCTGCTATAGCCTATAAATATATAGCTAATCTCGATTACGTGTTTTTACACGTTATACAGAGTCAGAGAGAGAGATTGAGGGCAAATGAATTCGATTTTTGTAGTCCACATTCCGTTTGAATTTGTGCACCAGGAGAATATAATAGAAGACCGTGAGTGTCGAGTTAATGATCAAAGATCCAATTCGTTTTTCGGTTATAGCGAGATCAAACCAAATAGATCTCGCAAGTATGATCTCTTATTCCGCAATTTAAGATTATATAGATTAAAGAAACG
>BRYF01000015.1:11362500-11365000 GCA_030159135.1 Actinidia polygama | reverse complement strand
GTCACATGACCCATAGAACTACAATGGAATAGATAACAACATTATCATCACGGGCATCAATCGTCCACTCCAGGAACCAATCCCGAAAAGTGGAAGGACTTTCAACTGAAAAATCAAAAACCAATCTAGAACCCTTCCATAACCGTTTAGAGTGCTCACAATCAAAACAAAAATGTTCAATGGTTTCCTTAAACTAGTGACATCTACGGCATAAGGATCCACCATGACTCCCTTCTTTTTTTTTTTATCGGGTAAAATAAATTTCATTGATCAAAGGAATGTTCAAAGAATGTACAAAGATCCCTGGGCAAGCCCAAGAGACAACCGAAAGGCCAAGGCAAACAAGGCACAACCTTACACAAAATAAAGGCCAAAACAGGGAGGCCAAAAGGGAATACATCAAGAAAACTGATCTGCCCAAAAACGCAGCCCTTATCATACAGCTTATACACCATAAAGTTCTGGGTGCAAATAATTTAACATAAAGATTTGAATCCTATAAAGTCAAGAAGTATGCTGATTTAACAGAAAAAACACCACTATCAGTGTCGGCTCACAATAATAGATCTTCATGTGAAGAAAAGGAAATTGGAATGGTTGCAATGTGTTTAAGAGTCTCAGAGGGGGGAAAGGACTGAAATTAGAGGCATTCTCCATTCTTTGGTGTCTTGTTAATGAGGGTAGCAACTTTGACATTAGAATGAAAAAGAGAAGCATGTGAATTGACTCCAATAAGAGGATTAGGGATCTATTGGTCCCTAAAGGTATCAATCTTGTTGCCATCACAAGCATAATACCAACTGTTTGGGGACAAAATATACAATGACAGACTCTGGCCTTCCTAGGGCAGGGGCCTCAACCGAGTTGTTGCTATGGAGCAAGCTCAGTGATCCTTTGCACCGGAGCTCGGTGCAGACGTTACTTTCGAGAGAGGGCCATCGTTACTTTCGAGATGTCGATGTTTAGCAAGTTCTGAGGAATACTGCGCTAGAGCTTGGACGAGGGGCAACGGCCGGCAGCGATCTCGAGAGATGTCAGGGAATAAAAGGTAACTTACACGTCGAAGTTTCTTCTGACATCCCTCATGCCCAGATCGAGACATCGGCAGCATGATGACAAGCTACCAGTCAGGCCCTAGTAGCATGGCAGGGTCAACCGCCTACTCACTGACACAGCGGTTGGAACGTACGAGCACGCATCGAGTTGCAGTCTGTCCAGTGACAAGATAGCTAGTGCGTCAAGGCACACGCCGCGTTGTACCATATAAATTCAACTTTTATTTCTCTAAAAGGTACGTGAATTTTGATACTGAGAACGGATTCTCTCTCTCTCTACATACGTTTTTCGATCATTTAATTTGATATCGTCGGAAAGTCATTTTTCAGAAATAACTCCGGCGGCCGTTATGAATGTTTATGTGTCTCAACTAAGTCCTTGCCGACTGGTAACTAACTGCAATTCGCACAATTGTAGAATTATCGTAAATGTCTATCTTCAATTTTTTTACTCATTTCCTAAACTTACACCCCGCACCAACAAAGACCTTTAATCAACAAATCTCTACTCCAAAGTACACTCTGCCAACCCCAATAATACTCCGGAGAAAGTTTGGTGGATAGGAAGTGATTTTTATAATAACTAGTAATTGTCCGAGAAGGAATTCAGATTCGAAAACGATCTCCAAATAATTTAGCAAGCAAGGCTTGATTAAAAAAACCCACGTCCCTACCCATACCCCCCACCCTTGTTTGGGAATACACAACTTTTTCCAGCTTCTCTAATAAATGCCTTTCTTTTCATTTTTTCTGACCCTACTAAAAAAATAGAGAAAATAGCATTTCATGTCTTATTTGTTTCTTATTTATTTATATATTTATTTTCAAAATCCAACATAACATATGTGCTAAGATTAGTAAGGCTGACAATCTGGAATGTCTATTTTACTTTCCAGACCAAACGCTTTGAAATTGAAGCTATCTCCACCTATTTGAAGAAGTGCAATTGACATTTGATCTCTAAGCCTGTGTTTGGATCAAACATCTAGTGAGAAAAAAGAAAAATGTAGATGATCTAATAGTTTTGAACAATTGGATTCTCTATTTTTTAATTTTTATTTTTATTTTCCTCACCCAATCCTTTGGCTGTATTTGGATCCCAAATTTGGTGCGAAAAAGGAAGATAGAATAAAAAAGGTAGATGATCCAACGGTCTCAAACGGTTGAATTATCTAATTTTTTTTTCTTACCAAATTCGGGATCCAAACACAGACTTAAAGATTAAGAATTAGAAGATCCAACCGTTCAAAACCATTGGATCTTCTACCTTTTCCCTCACCAAATCATTGATCAAAAGTTTCCAAACACAGCCTTAGTTATTCGACCAAATCTATAGGAATGAAAAAGAAAAATAAACTACTCAATATGGACTCAATTAAAATTATACTCAAAAAATAAACAAATCATTTGTGCTTAGAACCCATTTTAATAAGATTTGAACAACC
>BRYF01000015.1:11340000-11342500 GCA_030159135.1 Actinidia polygama | reverse complement strand
CTAGTCTGATTCGTGGTAGCTACACGACTTAGCAACCTCTTTGATTATTTATTTTCGTTCTTCTTTAAACTTATGTTTGAAGCTGAATAATTATTTTAGTTAGTCTTTTTCAATTTAAGACAACTATAATATAAAATCTACACAGGCTAAGTAGATGGTTCTAGATATCATATATAAAAAAGTAAATGTATAATTACACTTATTGCATAAAAATTTTGATTCCGCCCTGATTTCTCCATCCCCTATTCCCCTTCTACCAAATACTGGTTTTAGTGATCCAACGAGGTCATAAACTTCACGTCCCGTACCTTCAGAATTCTATAAACCTCTACTGCCAAGTGGTTCCGACTAATGTGTCTAATTTTGTAACATTTATATCATACATAAGTTTTGCGGGTCAAGTCTCTTCCTCGTGTCTCTTTCCTTTCTTTATTTCATCAATCCACCTCTACGTGCAATCAAACTGCACGTGGAAGCCTATTTTCGAGACTCTGTACTTAGAAATTTTCATACAAAGTCGGAGCCAATGAAAGCTCAAAAGGGACACGTGCCCCTAGTTTTGACAAACTATAATTGTAATATTTGGTACATAAGATTCTCAATGTTTCATTCTAAAATTTTCAATATGCCTTAAATCTTTTATACCTCCTCCTCTTTTTGTTTTAATTTTTTATTAAAACTTTGCAATTTGCACGTTTTAAGTTTTACTAGTCTCTTTTTTCGTCTTCTATGCCGTTCTATTCACTAAGTGCTTTGTAGCTCCATCATTTATTTTGATCGTACATATTTGGTACATACGTTCTCAATGTTTCATTCTAAAATTTCCTATATGCCTTAAAATCTTTTATACCCTCTCCACTTTTTGTTTCAATTTTTCATTAAAACTTTGCAATTTGCACGTTTTAAGTTTTAGTAATCTCTCTTTTTTCGTCTTCTATACCGTTCTATTCACTAAGTGCTTTGTAACTCCATTCTTTATTTTGAGCGTACATGTTATGTCTAACGTAATTCTACTTTGGTATATGCTAAATTGATTGTATTTAGGCTATAATCACTATCACATTTATTAATTAAGTAATAGATCTATTATTATTATTAATTGCATCGCGACTGTTTTAAAGAAAAAAGGTATATTTCCTCATTTTTCTATGTAATGATTACATATTGATATATCAAAGTGTTCATAATTTCTTGTGTTTATTACATAGCCCACTATGGTAAGTAAAGGTTGGTGGATCTAGAATGCCTTCTATGCAAGCTTTCTAAATTAGCATGCTTTGGTTCTAGTTTAGGTGGTTAACATGGAATTTAGGGATGTAAAAGTAAAAGGATGAAACATTTCTCCAACACTTGTAAAGGTAAGAAGATGTCGTGATGGCATTTTGGTAAATAAAAAAAATATATATTTATATATATATATATTTTTTGTTGTTAAAAATTGATATTTTGCCATATCATTCTATACAAAAATTATGTATAAATTTTCTGTTTATGATATCATTACTCCCTTAACTCCTAACTTTGACTGTGAGAGATACTTTGTTTGTTCCCATTAGTGAGTGGAGGAAATGTAAACTACAAGCAGTGTAAGCAATCATCAAAGCTTTAGGAAATAATTAATGCTACTTGTTTTATAAATTAGTCTCTTCTAATAATGGAAGCAATTATATATGCTTACTAAAATTAGACCATTGGTCACAACTCTTGCATTATCTATGGTTTGAATCTACTGTTTATGAAAATAACTATAATTTATGGAGTATTCTTAGCTCCTTATACTTGTTTGAATTTCATTAATATATATAGAAAGATTTCAAGTAAACATGATATCTAAATGTAGAAAGCTGGATTTGGAGTCTATGTTTGGTACTTCTTGAAAGCTTTTGAAGTTGTGTCAAATTGTTTTTGCTTAATTATAGGTCAATTTTAAAAAAAAAAATGAAAAAAAATAATTTTTGGAAGCTTGATTTTGATGTTTTTCAATTTCTGTTTTTGAATAATCACATTTGACATAAGTTCAGTTATACCAAACACCCGCGTACTGTCCCAAAATACTGTACTCTTGTAGTGATCCCAAGTTGGACCCACGTCAGGTCTACGCTTATGATGCAAACCATCCAAAATAAATGATTGGAATTTATTTTGATTTATTAGTAGCTCTGCCAGATATTTAAGTTAAATAACGCGAACCCTATACCATAAAAAAATTATGAAATTCAAATAAAAACAGATAAATATAATAATCTTACTTAAAGCACTAATATGATATGATGTTCAAGTTCTGTAATAATATCCACGCTAGTATTATAGGAAGCTAGGGCTAGGCTTAAGAATACGAGGGTATATATATACAGTTCCAGTCTTATCTAGATATCTATTTTAAAGACTTGAAATATTGTTTTTAATTTAAAAAGTATATTTAGAGAGTTTTATTATTCATTATAGATCTATTTTCATTTTCATTTCTATTTAAAAAAAAATTAATCATCCTCCCACCTTC
>BRYF01000015.1:11295000-11297500 GCA_030159135.1 Actinidia polygama | reverse complement strand
TTTCAAAGTTACCACCCTTTAAAAGTCTTTATCGATGCAATTAAGATTCATTTTCAGTTAAATTCGATGCAATTAGGGTTCAACTTCAAGTAAAAATTTCAATTTATTTTTTAGATTTTTGCTTGAAAATGAGCATTAATTGCATCGATTAAAGAGTAATAATGTTGAAAGCCATTATTTTCTCAATTTTTTGGCAATAATTAGTTGGTTCTATCAACCCAAATGAAACAAAAACTGGCGGAGGATTTTAATTGTGATCAAATCAAAATTCAAGTGTTTAATTTGTTACAATTGATACTATATGGTTTAATTTGTTACTGAGGTCAACTTTGGGGTCTTTTTTTTATAATTTCCCAAATAAAATTATGGGGATTCTTCAAAATTGTTTTATTTTAGCATAAATATAACTTAAAAGATGTTTAAAGTTAGGATTCCTAAATGTTGTTTGAGGTCATTTATGTTTTTGAGAAAAAAATTGCCCTCAAGAGATTTTAGCTTTAAGTATATTTTAATTTATCTTTATATTAAAATAAAACTAATATGAGGAATTTTGGGCCAACTACCTCGAAAATTATTCTGTTTTACTTAAACTTAAAAAAAAGAAGGAAAAATAAATACCGTAAAATGAGAAAAAAATATTCTATTTTGTCCTTTTCTTTTTAGAAGAATTCAAAATGACCATAAAAATCAAGCGACCCGAGTTTGACCTTGGTAAAAAAAATTAAATGCTGAATTTTTAATTTTAACAAATTAAACTCATGATTTTTTAACTTGTCACAATTTCAACCATTCAGCTGGCCTTCATTTATGTAGCGTAATGCCATTAAATGGTTCATGCTAAAACAATTGGGAAAACCACGTCATGCAAATTTCAGACTCTTTAAAGCCTAATCCCTACAATTGATGCATTTATTCAAGCAACAACGGGAGAAAATAACAAAGCCCTAGTTTGTGCAACATCATTTTCTTAATTATTTTGGTGAGAAGCACATTGACCCGTCAAGCTACATAAACCTAGATTGACTGAATGGTTGGAATTGTGACAAGTTAGAAAGTCCAAAGCTTAATTTGTTAAAATTGAAACTTAGAGTTTAATTGGCTATCAAGGCCAAATACTAAGGTCATTTTTGTAATTTTTAGTGAATGGTTTTCGCCCAACAAGTTTTCCCGTCATTCACATTGTCTTTTGTTTTTATGCTATATTTGGATCTTGAATTTGTGCAAAAAAATGGACAAAAGAGGAAAGATTTAAAAGATAGGAAAACTAAGGCTCTGTTTGGTCATTATTATCAGAATTAAATTTTAAAACAATTTTCAAATAAAATTTTTGGTTGCCGTTTTTTAAACATTTTTTATGATTTTTTTTTTGAAAAAAGATTTTTTTAGTAAACATTAAAAAATATATATAAATACTGAAAAATTATTTCTGCTCATAAATGAATAATATATGAATTTTTTTTAAAAAAATCTTTAAAGTATAGATTCTTAAATATTTGGGTACAAAACAGATTCTGAAATTAAACGAAACCGAGCCCAAATGTGTTAAAAGAAGTTAATTAGTAATTTCTTTCTTTTGTTTGGTTATTATGGAAAAATTAGAAGAAAATGAATATACATTTGTAAAAAGCTCATTCTTTTTATTTGATTACTCACCAACAGTGGCGGCAGAGGCAGCTAAGGCCCAGAAAGGGCAGCTGCCCCCCCCTTTAAGTTTTTCTTTTTTAACTTATAATTTCAGATTTTTTTTTAATTTGCCCTCCCTAAAAAATTATAAATTCCTCCCAGAATTTTTTTTCAATGACTACCCCCTGAATAAAATTTCTGGTTCTACCACGCCCACCAGAAATAAAGCATAGCAAATAAGTTCCCTTTTTTCTTTTTCTCTTAAGATATAGTAGATCCAAACACGGCATTAGCATGGTTTTGATTAATCACTGAATACAAAGTCAAAATTGACTAAAAACTTATTAAATAAACATTATGAAAGGTATATGTTTCCTAAAAGTCTGCACAAGACTGAATTATATGGTTGAAAGTTAGAAGGGCAGAGAAGTAAATTTTAGGCATTGCAAATGTAACAATATATGAGCATGTTGAGTCAATTAATGATGATAAATAAACCAAGCTACTCGAGTTCGGCTAGTGTATTCGTGATCGGTCTGTTAAAAGCTCGTTTAAGATTGTTTCGCTTGATAAAAAAATAATTTTAATTATATTTTTAAAATTCATTAAGCGTTCAAATTAAGTTTAATCAACCTTCAACTCGGCCCAATAAAATTATAATATTTACAAAAATTAAGTTCTTTGAACTCGACTAGTTTAAAATCAATTTATCTTGAACATATTTTTAAAGTTCACAGACGCAATTGGGTCCGTCATCATCCCATAAAGTAAACGGCAAACTGTCAGCTCGTGTTTAATTTGCCTTATTGGTCAAATACAATCAAACACTTCACGTTCATGAAAATTACAAATTCCCCTTTGTTATTTGATGTTAACA
>BRYF01000015.1:11290000-11292500 GCA_030159135.1 Actinidia polygama | reverse complement strand
ATAATAATTCTTAATTTTTGTGTAATATTTTCATGTTATGTACAATTACTAAATGATCCTTACTTTTTGTGAAAATATGTACAAAGAATTATTAAATAAAGGGAAAAATTCGATTTACTTCGTGTGATTTACCTATATGCGGTTTACTTGGCTGTCGTTAGGAAATAGACAAAGAACCCATATAATTTTGGATTAAACTACTACCGTTATATTTTTCATCCAAACTAACGGCTGGTGTAGATCCTAACTTTTTTATATATTGTTTATGTTTAGTTATCAAGAAAATAATAGGATCTTAAAAATTAATTTTTTCACTAGAATACACTTTCCGTCAAAATGTATCCCACTAAAATCACAAGACTGCACATCTTGGTGGTAGGGAGTTTTTAAAGATAATTTACATTTTCCTCTCCTAAGATTTAATGATAATACATTAATACCCTTAAGGTTTTAGTAATCTTTTTTTTTTTAAAATCAAAATATAATCTAACAAAGAACCAAAAAGGTAAAAAAATTAATCAAAATTTTTAAAAAATTGGAGAGACAAAAAATAAGTAAGAAAAAAAAAATGTAAAACAAATTAATTAAAATATAAAAAAATTGATAAAAAACCAAAAAGGTAAAAAAACTTAATCAAAATACGAAAAAATGGAGAAAAAAAAAGATAAAAAATAGAAAGATATAAAAAATTAATCAAAATATGAAAAAAAATAGAGAGATAAAAAATAAGCAAGATAAAAAATCAAAAATTATTTTTTAATCAAAAAATAAAAAAAATTAGAGGGAAAAAAATAAGCAAGATAAAAAAAAAATTAGAGGGACAAAAAATAAGCAAGATAAAAAATAAAAAAATTAATCAAAATATAAAAAAAATAGAGAGACAAAAAATAAACAAGATAAAAAAATATTTTTATTGTCTTTTGATTTGAGTATTGTTGAAAAAATAATTTTAATTAATATTTAATTTGTTGAAACTACAATTTAACAAAAATTTTGTAACCGTATGACTGAAAAAAATGTGCAACATCTTTTTGAGCTTTCGTTAATGGAGTTAGAGATATGTAAATGAGGGTAAAAAAAATATTTTTTGAACTTTCGTTAATGGGGTTAGGGATTGCAATTTAATATAAACTTACGGGAGCTTCTTTGTATATTTCCTAATGATAAGGAAGTAAATTGCATGTATTAAGCTAATGGAGTAAATCATATTTTTTCAGTCTATACTAGGCTTTACTTCGACTTTAAATGGATCCCCGCTTATAAACGATGAGATTGATCCATTGGACTAGTTGGTTCAGTAAGTCGAATACAGTAGTATGAAAAGAAATCGGATTTTACACTTACATAAAATGTCTGCTTTGTAATTTTCCAAAAAAGAGACCCAAAAAAAGAAGAAGGTTCTTTTAAACATTGATTAGAATGTTTTATCTTCAATGTGATTTTGCCACAACCATTCTTTTTTTTTTTACTGGTAGATCAAAAGTACTATTAGATATGCAAAACATTGATGATAATATGGCAAGTTCACGCGCAATGCTTAAAAGACAAGCTTTTTTTAAGCTTGTTATAAAAAATGCCAAGATTTTTTGACTGTTTTATTTTTTTGGCTTTATTTTAGTTAAAATTAAGCAAAAAAACAAAAATAAAAATACAAAAAAGCCAACTCTGATTGATTTTTTTGCTTATTTTAAGTAAAAAAAAAAATTAAAAAAAGTTGATGTCAAACGGAGCCTAAGTTTTACAAAAACATCGCTTTCGCTGAACTAGACTTTTTCCTAATCAACGGTGGCACTAGTTTCGGTCTCATTTTTGTAAAAAAATGACAAAGTCAAAGAAATTTGGTGAATCTAGAGATGATCATAAGAATCGCAAGTTTCAACCTTTAGGTTGTGTATGGATCAACGGTTTAGGGAATAATTTGTAAAGCAAAACGACAAGTTAAAAAAAAAAAAAAAACTAAACTGTTGGATTCACTAATTATTTCTTTTTCTTTTTCTTCTTCTCTTCCACCAAATTGTTAAACTAGCTCGCTGTAAAAGTGATGGCCTGAGGCAATAACAATTACAAAACAACTCAACTTGTAGCTCGTCCGTTCAAGGGCTGCACGGGCCTGGCGTTGCTCTTGCATGTTTATGACAGTGGAGCCTTCAGAGCCTCAACTTGTTGTTTCGTTATCGATCTCACCTACATTTTTCAATACACAAGATCAAATTCTATATTTCTATGCATACCTACTGACACGTATATATGGAAAACTGCAATAAACGGGAGACTTGTGCATTGAAAATTGACTAATACCTTGGCAAAGATGTTGAAGATGACATTCTCCCTGCCCTGCATGGAGGTGCGATGAGAGACCCAACGTATCTGTAATACTTGCGCATGTTTCGCCTCAGTCTCCAGGCAGGGAAGGTACCGACAGGGATTTGGGCTTCATTATCGCTTCCGCACTGCTTCTTGGCTAGCTCAACCAATTGTTTTTGGACCTACAATCCTAAAA
>BRYF01000015.1:11265000-11267500 GCA_030159135.1 Actinidia polygama | reverse complement strand
ACAGGTTGTTTAAGCCTCTCAAGGTCCATTTGGCCATTGTTGAACAGATACTGCAACAGAAAGAAAATGGTTTCCAACAAAGAGGTTTAAGCTTGAGGTTCTGAGTTTTGAGGTTGATTTGTTTGACCATTGGTTCCTTGTCCTTTCTTCTTGTTATGGTATTGCCCCTTGTATTCATGTTTTCTTGTTTTCTTTCCTCTATTGCACGTATAGAGTTTATATACAGGTCACAGTTATGTTTCTGACCATAAAGAACTCGATAGCATAGTATATTCAATTGAAGGGTAGCAACGCTATATGCTGCCAAGGAGACTAAAACACTTCTCTGTCCGCCTCTTTAAACTGTGAACAACAAATGGATTACCATAGTAGTAGCAAAGAGAAGATATCCAACCTGAGTCGCTTGACTATAAATCCCTATTTGAATTACGCATCTAAATGTCCTCAGAACTTGACAAATCAGCCAACTGGCTTTGCATGCAGCAAGCAGCTTGTTTCACCCAACATTTGGTTTATACTTAAGGATCCTGTGTTCGGGAGGAGAGGAAAAAGGATACGAATTAAACACATGCTTGTTTTACAAACGCTTACTCGCTCTGTTCTTGACATATAGTACACATAAATACGTAACAATATATTGTTAAATCTAGATGTGATTCTTAAAGTAAAAATGAAAAACATACCGATGTGACAATAACATGGTTGGCTCCTGATAAGCCACGAAGTATGTGGATTGAGTGCTATGTGTCCACTACCCCATGTACTCACCATGTTCCCATGTTTTCCTATTTTTATGCTTATGTTATTTGCTTCCAAAGTAGATTACTCCTTTTGTCTATATAAGGCCAGGAATGGATTAGAATATGATATGAAAAGAGAAGAAAATTATCCAATGGCACTTGTGGTACAATTTTCACCCGAAGAGAATATCTAGCTTTGACTGGGACCTATCAGCTCCTTCTTCTATATAACTCAAAGCATTGTCTGGATTGATCCCACCTACAGCTTGCAAACCTCCTAGACATTAGCGATTCTCGCAGTAAGTTCCACAGAGGAAAATTCTATAAGTTTAGACATAAAACTTTTGGTGATGGGGAAGATAGCTTGGGACTGATAGCGTGAAGCAAGATCAGCCTAATACATTGCAGGAAGATATCTGGCTCAGTAAAATAAAAGAGGTTATTGGTGTATATCTCAACATAAATACACACTTACGCTTGCATATATATGTAGATGAGCAAAATAAATGTCAATTATGAAAACAGAAGTGCCAAGTAAACAAGTTATTGCCTATTGGCTAATCCATTCAAGAACTTCTTGATAAACAAAAAAGTAAGAAAACACCGATCATAAGTAGAAAAAAGTAAGCTAAAAATCTGCAAATGCAGCATGTTTAATTGAGGACAAACCCCAAAGAATGATCGGGAACCTTCAATTAAAAAAAAATATCTTCTTAGTCAGCATGCATATACATTAATGTGTGGATACATTTCTTTAAAATAGGACCAGCAGAGCTAAAAAATCTGAACTTTTATTCCAATGATATTACGGACGTCCCTATGAATTTGGTTTTATTCTGTGGCAACTGGTACGCATAAAACGGAGAACAAATCCGAGCAACATGACACAATGTGAAGAACAATATGCAACTAGAAAGTAACTATACCTATACGGTACCAGGATAGGCAAGCAGTGCTTCAATGGCTGCTGATTTACTTTACCCTGAAAAATAAATTACACCTTAAACAGGAGCCTAAAATGAATAACTCTTACAGGGAGCCCAAAGAAGAATTTGAAAACTCAAAAGCGGCAATCCATTCTAAAAATAGGTTGCAAGTTGCAACTATCAACTAACGCAATTACATGAAAACTACAGAAGGTATTGCTTCGTAGAAATGCCACAACAGCGTGGGAAAGCCAATTGACTTTGACATGTTTAGTAGCCTTTCTGCTACCATTATGTAGCAGCAAGCAACATCCAAGAGTTCTGCAAATAGTCAGCATTCAACATGTGAAATTAGAAAGTCCATTTTCTAAAACCAACTTCAATTCTTGTTGAGTAATTTTGTTTTTGTTTTAATGAACATTTTTCCCAAAGATGAAAAAAGTCACTCGTTGAAACGAATCCGAAAAGTATAAATTTTTTTATCAAACCGTAAAAAACAATTACGAAAAACTTGAAAACCAAAACTACTAAATTTTTTTAAAAACTAGCCCCAACTGAGAGAATATTTCGGCTAATGGAGGACCCTATGACGTGGATATTGATACGTTTATATTTTGCCCTGATTTAGTTTTTGAATCTTTTTCCTATTTAGTGAGTTTGATAAAAAAAAATTGTACCTTCTCGGTTTTTCTTGATGAAAGAAGTCTGAAAATATAAAACTTATCATTTAATTTGAGAAAAATGTCAGAAAAAATAAATTAAAAAAATGTACTTAAAAAATACGTAAAAATAATTTAATTTTGTCTTTAGTATTTTTTTCAAATTAGCTGAATT
>BRYF01000015.1:11070000-11072500 GCA_030159135.1 Actinidia polygama | reverse complement strand
AAACTTTTAAAATGTTTGATTAAAAGTTTATATTTTTTGGATTTCTCATAACGAGAAAAGTCTGAAAATATAGAAATTTTACTCTACAATTATGTTAATTTTTTTGGTCCTTACTTGGTTTTATTTTTAAAAATCTAAAAAAATATTAAATTTTGATCAAACGATTTTTTTTTTTAAATAAAGACGATTTTTTTTTGAAACCAAAGTAGCTAAATAATTGACTCAAATAAGACTAGCGAAAACTAGACCTTATATAAGAGCAACTCCAATAACATACCATATGAGCTACCAAAGCCAAATTATAGCAACTCTTAAAAAAAAACTTCTTCAAATAGCATGTCAAAACCTTTGACAAAAAATAGAACTACCACACAAGATTTGGCTTTGTCATTTTTATTTTACGGTGGAGATTTGATATACGTTAAAAAAAATGATATAACTAAAATGACATTCAATTAATGTAGCAATATTGTCTAATAATAACAAAACAACAGTATAATAATATATCAAATTTTGAACAACTTGATCCCAATACCCATGCTACCTAACCCAAGGGGTGCATTTAGAACAGAGTAATGCTATAGGTACATTCAAGTTGCACCCCAAATGCACACCTGATGAGGTGGAACATTTGGATTGGCTGGGTGTGGGGTCCACCCAATCTTTTCAACCAATTCAAATGCTCCACCTCATCAGGTGTGCATTTGGGGTACAACTTGGGTGTACCCATAACATTTTCCTTTAGAACAACCTATATAGGGTTTGCAGTAAGTGAGGCTAGTGTTGCCTTTATCCACATGCTATTACTTTTATTGGGGCTTGCACGGCCTACTCTGATCATACACTTGGGATAAAATCTGTAGGTGATTAAAACTTGCTAGTAGGGTGGCCTAGGATTCCACCTATGGCTAAGAATAGCTTTTTACCTCTTTGGCAGTCCTACCCTAAGTTCCCGGATAATTTTACACCACTACAGAGACACTTAATGAGAAATCACTTCAGAGGATTCGAATTCCAACTTCCCTTACACTTGTCACTTCATAAAAACATTTTTCATATTGTCTATTATTAAAAATTAATTTTCACACTCTATTTCTATACTAGAAGTAGTTATCTTGTATGCAAAAGGTGTTATTCCGGACACTCCGACCAGCTCAAATCACCCGGCCCTACAGGTTGGTTTGAGTGTTAAATCAGGTACTCAGAAGCTTCATAGAAGGAAAGAACAGTGCATGGTGCCCACAAGAAACCCATTCATATTAAGTGAAATTCCTACACTGCGGCTGCTATGTCTCGATCCTGCAACCTTGTATGCAATCTGCCCTCCACTTTACCATCTAAGCTAGCCTTGGGGGCACTAGAAATAGTTATCTAATGGGCTGGACATTGCGTTGCCAGCCAAGTCCATTTATTTTTGTGTGTGATGTGCTTCGTGTTATTTACAATTTTTAAAACGTTTCATTTGATAAACATTTAGGCTCGGTATAACATATTAGCCGGGCATAATCATTACTTGTGTTGTGTTGCATCACGCTTAATCGTGAATTTGAGAATGGATCATTAATGTGAAAGTTTTGAATCATAAAAATGAACACAAAATAAGATTTAAGATGCTTGAACTTCTTCGGTGTAGTCTATTTTAGGATGATAAGGAAGCTAAGTCCATTTTCCATTTTAGGATGGTAGGGAAGTCAAGTCCATTCCTTAAACTACGTGCATGTTTGGCAGAGTTTATAAGATGCAATTTTTATTTTTTTAATGTTAAAATTTGTGTAGAGTGTGACACAACTTCTATTTATAAGTCAAAAATAACTTATAATTTATGTTCTCAATCTCTGTTATAGCCCTTCCAAAAATAAAATCCTCTTTCCGTCCTGGAAACAGTTGAGAAGAATTTCTATACGAGAGAGGGCATGCTGTTCCCCGAAGAAATCCAAGACGGAAGGGAAAGTCGTATGAGGTTAATTTTGTCATTTGACTCCACAAATTTCTCCTTCCTTTCGTGATAAAAAAGTGTAAAAATAAAAATAAGAACAAGACTAAAAGCAAGAAAAGCAGTGGTGGCTCTCACGTGTTGTACGAGAAGCATGACGTCATTCGGACACATGCACAGTCTGTGTTTTGTTAGACAATGGCAAAGGAAGAAGGCACTGTTCAAATGTTTTTGGGAAAACTACACTACCACCCTCTCGATTCTATTAAAATATCACTTGACAACCCCCTAATTTATAAAATACCAATGACACCCCTTGTTTTACATTTTACCCCCCCTTCGCGGGTCAACCATTCGTTGACCTAATGGATATTAATTATGTCAGAAATATATTTCATAATAAGAACTAATTTTTCCTTATTAATTATTAGAGAGTGAGGACCTTTGATTGACAGAGTGGCATGGGTTGGGTACTGCCATCAATGTAAGGGTTTGGGCACCACCAACTTACATTCACATCCTCTCTCTCTCTCCTATCCGGCATCCACAATCACAACCCCTCGAAGC
>BRYF01000015.1:11032500-11040000 GCA_030159135.1 Actinidia polygama | reverse complement strand
TGTATAGTATTTGAGAGAGAGAAAGAAATAGAGGTGGAGGTGGAGGTGGAGGTGGAGGTGTTGTCTTTTTCCTAGCATGAGGAGGATTCGCATGTCCCCTGAGAGCGACCATATGAATGGAATAAGAAGACTAGTTGTATATGAATTTGTGTACCCCTTCTGTGAATTAATAAAATAATAGGGACAAATTACAATAAAAAAAAGAGAGAAAAACAGTGTTAGAAATGGGACAAATTAACGAGAAAAATGTGATTGGAAATGAAACAAAGGCATCACTTATTATCACCTATAATGCGGTGAATCTGAAGTGGGTATGGGTTTTGACTCATCTTCACGGTTGTGGCACCACTTTATGTCACCCTCTTGATTTTGACCTATTATTCTTCATCTAATGCCTATATTTTATGTTGGGTTGTTCCTAAATCTTACCATCTTTGTCGGCGTCATAACTTAATGAACACACTTTCCAAAAAATAAAATGTGTTAATTTCACTTATCTCCCCTAAGCTGTCTTACAAATGCAGTAGTCTTATTACATACAACAATAGCTAAAGGCTAGGAATTTACATGTTGATACTCACGATTTTGAGGGGGTGTATGTTAGAAATAGTAAAAAATAATACGTTACACATCGTTATTATTATAAATGTTACGATATTTTGTAGTAAAAAAATTATAATTTTTTTTGTTACAGTCGATTATAGTGAATTTTGCGATCGATTGTAGTAATATTATACATGAGCACATTATATACACTATTTTTTAAGATGTTTATTGTAGGCACCGCTAATCTCAATTTACATTTGTAGTCTATTTATAGTTATAATAGATCTAACATCACATCTACAACGGACATAAAAGCATTGTAAATTTAGTAAAATTTATGAAATTATATCCCCAAAACCATTTTTTAAGGGAAAAGGTAAAGGCATGGTCAAGACACAACATTGATCTATACTATGCATTATGAAGCAAAACCCAATTGACATGAACTCGAAAATAAAATTTTGATATTTTTTTTATGTTTTCAATCAGAAAAACAGTGTTAGTTTTTTAATCTCTCAATTTTTTTTGTTAGCGTTTTTCCGCCCTTTCATCTCTTCCTTGTCTTCTTCCAATTATTCGGTCGTAATGATCTTAAAATATAGAAAGGGATGATGAACCAGGCCAAGTCGAGCACTCCAACTCCAACATTGAAAATGAATGGAGGCTAGGCGATCTATCGAAATTTTCTCCAAAATTTTCACATCAATTTTAATACATAAGTATCTGGTATATACAAGCATGTATACAGGGTAATCACGGTTTGATTTGGTTTGATTTAGCGCCAAACTGCAAATTGGGTAGCGATTTAGACTTTTTTTGGACTGAACAGAATCGTGAAATCTTAATATGGGCCATGGATTGGGCCTATCTAGCTAGTATTAGAGAGTAATAGGGTTTTTAGGTTTGAGAATTATAATTGGGATCATGAGCTGAGCCTATCTATTCTATATATATAGTAAAATAAAAAAATTAACGGTCGGTCCATTTCTCAAACCGAAAAATCTCAAACCAAATTGTGAGAAACTTATTTGAATTTTTAAAACCATAAACTGAATCGTACGGTCAGAACGGGTTCAAACGGTTTGGCCATTGGATCGATTTTTTCTCTCTCCCAATGTATAGCTGTGAATTGAAAAAATGTGTATTCGTTTTGAGTAATGCTGTGGTTAAACCCAAGTTGCACCCTAAATGCACACCTGATGAGGTGGAGCATTTGGATTGGCTGGATGTGGGGTCCACCCAATCTTTTCAACCAATTCAAATACTCCACCTCATCAAGTGTGCATTTGGGGTACAACTTGGGTGTACCCATAGCATTTTCCATTCGTTTTTTTCACTTCAAAAAATGTATATTCCATTAGAATCCTATGTAGATGTCGGGTGCCACGTCATCTGGCGGCAAGCGTTTCTGTGCTTTGACCCGAGCGGTCGGTATGGAAATATGGGGTCCACAGAGAAGGAGGCTGACAAACTCCTGCCGTCTCTGACACGTGGATGCGATTTGACCACCGGACACGTGGGGGTTGGCGACCACACGATTGTTACACTACCTGGTTGCACCGTCAATTACATGCATCCACACACCGCAGGCAGACCGTCGATGTCGTGATCAATAAGTCCTATTGATCTTTGGGGCCCAGTGAGATATAGAAACATTGAATTCTTGCGCTCGATACGTGGACATTTTTGGAGGGTCACTGCTAGGCTATTGATAGTGAAAGACTATTTTACCCTTTTGTCTTCACCTTGAAGTTGACCAAAAATTACTACTCACTTGTTGCATGCTGATTAGAGGATTAAATATATGTTTATTTTTAAAAGTTAATAAAGAAAAAAATATATAAAATCTTTTAATATTAATTTTTTATAAACTTTTAATTAAAATAAAAAATCAAAAGTAATAATTAAATGTGTAAAGTTAAAAAGTCAACCTAATTTAGATGTATTGATTATATTTTTTTAAAAATTTAAATTTTTTAAAAATAACCAGCAATATGGGATGGAGAAAGTATTACTTATTTTATTTAATTTTTGTAGACGGATAAGGAAATATTTGCTGGTATCAAAAATTATATTTACTTGCCGAGTTTCACCTTGCTTTTTTTAGACTTTTTAGTCGCTTTTGTTCTTGAGTTTTTTAGTTTTTCATCCTTTGATTAAAAATTTACATTTATTCAGTTCCTCTTGACGAGAATAATCTACAAATACAAAAAAATTATTCAAATCTGGCAAAAAAATCCACTTAAAAGAAGGAAAAAAAAAAACTAATCTATCGAGTACAAATATTTTTCATTGTCTTCAGCAAACTTTTTTCAATGTTTTTTTATATTTTAGACTCCTCTCATTAAAAATAACCGAAAAAGTATAAATTTTGATCAAACACTCAAAACCTAAAGCAATTAAAATAATCTCAAAATACCAAACTAGGCCAAGATTATACAATTAATCACTTTAAAAAAAATCCAACAACACTACCTCACAACCACTTATGTATTTGGACATAACCTTTCTGCAGTACATTTTTAGATTGCACTATGCAATTCAAGCATTTTGAATCTCATTTTGAACTTATTTTGATAAATAAATTTGAATAATTAAAATAAAAAACTACAATATAAATAATTTAAATAATCAAAATAGATCTAAAATAGAGTCTAAAATTTTTAAACTGCACTGATAAATTCCAAAAAAAAAATTACATAGAAGTTGTGTCCCATAATAAAGAGAAAATTCTTCCAAATTATCCCATAATAAAGAGAAAAGCCAAGCAAAGCGTAACAATAGGAACTCACCACCACTTGTACCACGAGAAAAATAATCAACTAAGAAAGAATCCCATTATGTGAAAAAAAAAATCAATCATTGTCGATTGCAAGGATTGACACTTTTACTTTTTAATTGGAAGTATGTAAGATGATCAATTGATTTAGTCACCCATTTGATTGATCAAAGAACTACTACGTAAAAATTAAAAAAATTAAATTCAAGGTGGAGATATCAGTTATTTATTTGGTTTAGTGGGAGAGAAAACAATATAGGAGCTTGTCCTTCAAGAATACAAGATCGAATCTTACGAACACCAAACATTTCAAATCTTGGAGCAATTAGAAATTTGTACGGTTATTAACTTTAAGGCTCAGTGATTAGTCGACTTATGAATAAGTTGACCCGAACATCCGGTTATCAAAAAATATTATATTAATTTACGTTAATGCTGTTTATATCAATTACAAATAATTCACATCCATTCAAATCATATCTTCTATTCCATCTTCCATATCTGAATTGCACCACCAAAATTAAAAGATGGAGATATGAAATATTAGATATGCAAGACAGAGAATGAGACAAAGACGAAACCATATATAAGATCCAACGTAGTTGAAAAATGACCCAAGCTTTGATGACCACGAAATCACCTACGGCTATAAAGTTGCATGGACCAGGTCCAACCCTATAGTTGGGTCCATTAAATAGAGAACCGAATATTCATAAGGTTTGGTTCTCGTTTCTTATTCCTAAAATGCAGTTTGAACCCAAACGACCGGTTGATTGGCTTTAGCATTTGAATGGTTTAATATTTAGATACTGGATTTAATATTTTAGTTTTTGAATAATTGGCTTTGACATTTTAGTTTTTGAAGGAAGTCATATTTTTAAAATCTTAACTATTGAAAAAATAAAAAACATTTGGTCTTCTATTAATTAAATTTAAAATATGAGCACTATTTTCTCAATCAAGCATGAGGAGAAACAGAGTCTTAAGGTTTAGCCCTAGTTTTAAAAAGTGGCTTTTAGATATAACTTCTACGGGCTTGGTGTAATACTCAACCATTAATTATCTTTATTTTAGTATAGAATAGAAATTTTTGGAATTAAAATTAAGTCATTTAATATATTTTGGGGTTAAATTAAAAGATTCATAACTTTTGGGATAAAATTAAAAATAATATTTATGTAATGTAATTATTTGAAAATTTGAGAGACTGAAATGTAATTTTACAAACTAATTTGCGTAGTCATAGGACACGTGTTTTCCCTGTTGCTTGTGAAAGGTAAGTCAAAAATTTACCACATGGCCACATGTGATGTATGATGAGCCACATGGGGGCTTTTATATATAGATAGATATATATAGAGAGAGAGAGATCTTAAGGAAAGAAAGGAAAACAAAACAGAAGAGGGAAAAAGAAAGATATGAACAAAGAGTTGGAGAAAGAGAGAACCAGTGAAATAACACAGGACGCGGGGTTAAACATGAGCTGAGTTTTGTTATGTTTTATATTGCATAAAAGTAATATGTTTTATGTTTGTAAATGGAAGCATGACTTCTGTTTAAAATTGATATGTCTTATGTTTAAAAACATGTTTTGTTTTGTTGTACCATGAAATTATGAAAATGATATTTGTGAAAAGTATATTTAAGTCGCCACATAATTCATAGGATGCCCCGTTTGCCAGGGAAAGAATATAGCATGGTTGATGTAATAAGGAGATCATGACCAGATGATTGTGGGATGAATTCATACCAAAAAGATTAGAGTCGCTCCCTATGTCTTGTAATGTATTATGAATATGAAGTTTCTTACGTTTACTATATTTTTCAATTAAGCATATCACTCTCGCATATTTTATCATTCACATGTATTATAATTTATATTTTTTCATATTATTTTCTCGCTTTCTCTGTATGAAATAATAAATTTATCATTTTACCAATTACACATAACAAACATAAAATGAGGACGGTTTAAAAAAAAAAAACTCTTAAAATCTAAATGAGTTTAAGTCATCTAAGTAAGCACCCTATTACAACTATCCCTTTTAAAAACGTGTTTATTTAACGAGAGAGAGAGAGAGAGAGAGAGAGGATTGCATGATCCATGGGAGGATTCGGATTAATTAATCACAAAATTACTCTGTCAGAGGTTTCCCATTAAAACAAGTGTAAATTTCCCCATTGGCCCTTTACCAAATTTATCTTTTGATTCTTGCAATTTGACTTTCAACAATTAGAACCTTGCAGTTTTATTTTTGTTCCAATGTAGTCCCTGTCAATACCCCTTAAGTATTTAGATGTTAAAGTAAGCATAAATAAAGCTCACATTACCCATTTTTAGAGGGTAATTAAATTTACCACATGTGGTTCTTGCAGTTTGACCAATGATGGTGGAACTATATTGAAACTATATAGACTTAATTGTTTAAATTAAGACTATGAAACCAAAATAAAACTTTGATTAAACTATGGAGACCAATAGTGAAATTTACCCTTAAAAACAATTCAGGAATCAATGTTTTATAAAACCAACCAAAAGCTTGTATTGACAATGTCCCCTTGGCTTGGCCAACATATCACCTCAGTCCTCGTTCATTAAATGAATTTTGCAAATAATTTGTCCATAATTATTTCCTCAAATCTTTGTAGCATAACAATAATGCCCCGACACAATTTTTGTTGGTGTCATATTAAAAACGAGGTATATGAGTAAAAGAGAAAAATACCCACGAGATGAGAAGAAGTTTGCCCCATGAGACGAGAAATAACATGAAACAAACAAACGTTATTGTAGTATTAATACTACTCGTTCCATCACCCCAATTACTATTTTTTAAAGTTATCGATTAGGTCTATTATATGAATGACTTTAATCATAAAAAATAAATTTAAAGCAGGACCCACAATGCTTAGATTGTGCCAATGGAGTCCAAAATGGACTGTAGAGAACCCTGGTTCTTCTCAAATCAGTCAATTAGTGCTTAATTGGGGGGAACTTCGGGGAATCAGCACCATAGTCACACAATTCGAGTGTGAAGGGTCGCAAGCTCCTAAAGCGTGGATTTACGAATTTACCCCCAATTCGCGAAATATCAAGGACCAATACGAGAAATTTTCTATTTATTTTGGTGAATTCATAATTTAGGCTGACTTTTGGACTTCCGTGTATTTGTTGTTGCGGGTTGTTTAAGATTGTAACTTGAGATATTCCACAATAAAAATGTTATCAAAAAGTTTTAGTTTCTAGGGCAGACAAATTCCACTGAACTACTGGGTTTCTTTATTTCTCAAGAATCACTGTTTATTTTTTATATAATATAATAGCCCAACAAATAACATATCATAATACAAAATACTTGTAGTAGATCTCATCTATAATAAATAGTTATGGCATAAAAAAAATTATGAACATATTATTAAATATTTCTTGTATTACAAATATTTACCTGTATAAATATATAAAAATATATAACATATATCAGCTCTCTCAACTCTGTTAATTTTGACTATAGTCGCTCTCATGCACTCGCTCTCATGCATGCTCCGTGAATTTGTGACTCAGATCAGCTCAAGTTTAGTAAAACTTGTCCTTTTATAGAGTTTGATTAGCATTGGATCCTCCTACTTCTATATCATGAGAGAGAGAGAGAGAGAGAGAGAGAGAGTCATCTCCACATGTGTAGGACAATAAATGGGATAAATTTCACCTCTAGTGGATTATTTTGGTTTTTAGTAATTTTTTTATTTTAAAATCTTTTATTTTTTTAGTTTGTCTTTTATAGAGAAATCATAAAAGATAAAAAATAATAATTTTCGTTGACAAAAAATTACTAAAATTCAAACTAATCCAATTGAATTTTTCAGAATAATACGTAAAATCCAATTATTTTTTAAAAATTCGATTGGATTAAAATCTTTTATTTTTTTAGCTTGTCTTTTGTAGAGGATTCGTAAAAGAAAAAACAAAAGAGTAATTTTCGTTGACAAAATACCAAGGACTATGGCTAAATAAACTAACCCACTTTTATTTATTTTTATAAAAAAAATTATTCCCATAACTGAAATTCTTTCCATTTTTCTCTTTCTTATTTTTGTTGTTACCTATATTAATTAATTCTTCCTCTAATTCAAAGAAGTCAATTTACATTAAGCCCATGTTTGGGCAAGTGTTTTTA
>BRYF01000015.1:11015000-11017500 GCA_030159135.1 Actinidia polygama | reverse complement strand
TTACTAGCTAATACTACTGTAAAATTAGGGTTGACGAAATATGTAGTGCATGTTCTGAAAAAGCGACCGCAACAATCATTATATTCTGGAATAGATTTTCCAATAAATTCACATTTTCATTTAAAAAAAATGTTGTGGAAAAACGTAAACCAATTTCTTCATAGATTGGGTTGTTGATATTCATAATAATGTGGAAAAAGGGCCCACTTATGCAAGTTGGACTACTTTGGTCCATAAGCATTAGTGAAATTTTACTAATAAATAATTTGGGATTTAAAAAAATATTCTTCATTGAAAAAAAATTCGAAAAATATTAGGTTTAATTCATTTATTTTATTTAATAATTTAAAATCTCCCAAAACAAGAGATTCAGTAAATAAACATGGGATTCTTCTGGTTGTTTAAAATATTATGAAACATGTAAAGCCCACGGGTCCAAAACTAAGCTGGGAGGCCCAATATATATGTTGATAAATGGGACAGGCTTCTTTACGAGGAATGTAGACTTATATGCGATGGACAAGGGTGGGAAAAAAGAAAAAAGAAACCGAACACACGAACAAAATTTTGATTTTTGGTTTCGGTTCGATCTAGAAAAATACGATTGGACTGTACCGATAAAATTTTGTATATAGTATATTAGTATTCATGAAGTACTCATCTACAAAGCATATTTGATCTCGATTGTCTTTTAAAATTATAATCTAACTATTCGCTCAAGTTAGGCCCAAACTAATTCGGACCAATCGAATCGAAGTAAACCAAAACAGACCGGTCCGATACAAATTTCGATCCACTAATATATTGGACCAACCAAATCGATCGATTTTAGTGATTTTAGAACCAAACCGAACTGGTATAAGCCCATAGACAAGGTGATGTGTTTGTAGGGGTGATAAACTAGCTAAACTCGTGATTTATTTGTTAAAAGCTTGTTTGAGATAATTCGCTTATTAAACAAATCAAACTCGAATATATTTTTAAAGCTTAGTAAATTTTCAAACCAAGATTGATTTTAAACTAGACATTTTAAGAGTTTTGTTTACTAAAATAGTTTACTTAGTGGATTTTGATCGGCTAAAAGTTGCCAACCCCCATGTCCATCAGCACAATATTGCTCCTAGTTTTTTCTCAGACACTGTTCAAGAAATAATAACAACAGAAATTTTTTGTATACATGTTAGAACCCCAAATATCCAATGAGTGGGAGGCTCATTACACTTGGGACATCCCACCAAAGAGCCTCCATGTAAAAGCTGAAAGATGAAGAAGAAATTTAGGTTCACTCTCTCACTCCCTCACTAAAAATTGTTAAGTTACGAACTTAACTATCTGTGGGGCTTTGGCCCGCAATACACCGGTGCTACCATGCACATCAAATATTGATTACAAATAGACCAAGGTTCAGGGTCTTAGATACACATCAAATATTTTTTCTAGAAAAAAATACTAGTCATACAAGCAGGCAAAATAAGTAGCCATTTACCCAACGCAGTGCTTGGAGAAAGTTAGTACGAAAAGCCGACAACGTTTGCTAAACAAGTTCTTTGGTGAGGTTGAGAAAGAAAGATCATTAGAAGGCTTCACTAGACAAGAGAATTGGAGGTTCTCGGGCTCTAACGATTGAGAATTTGGATGAAATGAAGTGTTTCTCCATTCTATCTACAATCCATGGCCCTGTTGATTAATAAGAAAATACAGAGATTTTAGCAGAAAGTGTTTCTCCATTCTTGATAAGATTTAAATCAGCACTTGTTTTTAGATTTAACCCATCACAATTTAAATCATCCGTTAACCTATACTTCTATATCTTGACTACACTAAGTAATACCCACCAAAAAATTGAAGAACCGACATCACACGAACTAGGGTCCCTTAGCAAGCCCAAGTTCATCTAATTCTTGCTCAAAATTCAGTTTTTTTTTATCCAATTTTTTTTTCACACGCTCCCATTCTTGATTTGATATATATTCTAATTGAAGTGATTAGGCTTTTCAAAGGGCCTCAGTTCGTGCAATGATGTTTCTCCAATTGTTTTGATTTCGAAGAATAATGTATGTTTCAAATTATGACAGGTTAAAAAATTCAAGGTTTAATTTGTTAAGATTGAAAAATTAGAGTTTAATTTGTGACTAGGGTCAACCTATGGATTTTTTTTATAATTTCCTTTAAATTTTATATATGATCTAGAATTTTCCTATAAAATAAGCTCTTTTATTAGTTCCCTTGGAAATATATTCCAAACAAGTATTCAAACCCATGCTATACCCACTTCGGTTGGATATGTTGTAATAAATCCTTTGTTTAGCAAATCACTATAAAAATTAAACGTAAAATATTCATAAATCATACTATTTTTATTACGTGAGTCATTCTAAGTAATTGGGATGAATTGTACAAATGTTAACTTATTTTTCGTAATTTTTCTTACGTTTTAATATCTTGCCAAATAAAGCGAATGACGGTGGACTTTATAAAATTGTTCATGCATATGTAAGGA
>BRYF01000015.1:10987500-10990000 GCA_030159135.1 Actinidia polygama | reverse complement strand
CTAAATATTGTTTGTGTTAACTGACATTCCAAAATTTATTTATGTTTGATTGGTGTCATTAATTAGATCATTATTTAATAATTTTTTCTTAGGAGAAAGTTATGGTACATACTAGTCAATTTATCTATATCATACAAACAAGTTATATATTTTTATGATAAAAAATATGCATTATTATGGCTAATTATTGTTATTACTAATTACGAAAGTATGGTGTTAGTTACGAATTATTGTGGCTAGTAATTACGACAATGTGTGATGTTAGTTATGAAATATTGTGATTAATTAGGAAAGTTTGTGATGTTAATTATGAATTATTGTAGATAGTTACGAAAGTTAGTAGTGTTAGACTAGTTACGAAAATATATGATGCTTGTTACGAATTTTTGTGACTAACTATCATAGAAATACGTAACTTATATGTACGATACATACAAATAGATATTACGTAGGCTTCTCCTTTATGTTATTATTGGTTTTTTTTTGTCAATGCCACTTCAAAAGCAGACCACAATCATGTTGCTCTTGCTGTTAGAAGAAGAAGAATTGAAATGGTGTTTAGGTCAAATTAGGTGTGAACAATTTGATTCCAAAGTTCATTGAATCAACACTCCAACTTTAGTTTATACCTTCAAAGTCAAAAACTTTTTTCCTATTTCTTTATCTTTTAACAAAAAAAAATATTCTTTTTTTGGGTTGAAAATTTGCAGAAAAAGCTTGTGTTTATTATATATATTATTATACAAAGTTGACTAATTTTCAAGGACTCAATTCACTCTCTTTGCCATGCAATGATGCAATGTCTCACATATGGAAATAATCTTAAGTAAAAACTTGATAGTGGTTGGCAATTGGTTGAATCTTTGCAGCTTATATGAACCTTTTCTTTTTCTTTTTTGCCCCCATGTATTTTGGCCCATGTGCCAATTACCCCCTCATATTTAAAAATCACCACATAATTTCCTATAATTGGTAGACTAAAATGCACCATAGACATCTATTAGCAGAACATGCAAATCGACTTTCATACTCTCATCTTCTTTCTCATACATGAAGGGGCTCACACACGAAGGGGCTCACACACATACATACATATATATAAACACAAAATTATGTGGAGGTAGAGGGATGAGGGGAAGGGATTGGGGATGCGGGAATGGAGGGAGAGGAGGGAGGGTGGTGTCGGAGATGTTAGGAGAGGGGAAAAAAAAGTGGAGATAAGAAGAAAAGGGAACAATGACATTCTTTTAAAAATTTAAATATTTGAAGATATTATTTTTGTCTTAAGCATAATGTGAAATGCACTTTCTATGTGTTTTGATAAAAAAAAATAAGACGATATAATTTAGTCCACAAATTATATGAAATTACATAGCGTTTTTTAAACGTTAAGATAATAAATCACACATTATCCAAATCATAGGAGCAAAACCTAAAATTAAAATGTACAAACTCGACTACTTTTCATGAACTTATTTCAACTTTCTCTGTCGTGGAGTCTCACATAATTAAGAAATTCAATTTTCAAAATTATTTTTGTACAATAGTTTTCAAAAAAATAATTTGGTTAATGGTTTTTGACAATTGTTTTTTAGGAATTTTTTTAAAAAATATATATATATTTTAGAAAATATTAAAAACATAACTTCATTTTTTTAAGAAATCTTTTTGCTAAAAGATGAATAGTATATGATAACAATGATAAAGAATTTTCCCAATAATAATCGTGAAATATTGCAATGGTTTCTTTATGAAGTTGATTTTACCTTTTCGGGTTTTTGTTTGCAATAATAACCGGTCTATTTTTTTGAGCCAAAAAAGAGCTATTGGGTAGGCATAGGCTTTGAGATTTATTTTTTTTTTATCAAATTGCATGTTGCAAAGAAGCATAGCATTCTGGCATTTTGTACATCGGAATATTACAATCAAGTGTGGCTCAGAATCCATAACAATAGTTGGGGGTGAAATCGGTTCCGACGGGGATTTTTCAACGAGAGTACCGAACAGATCTGTTCGGTTTGGCCAATCCTGGAGCCGAAACCGACCAAAATATGGGGGAGAAAACGAATTGAAGTCGGTTTAATCGGGTTTTTTGGGTTGGGTTTTTTCTGCTTTTTCTAGCAGTGCTTCACACCCTGTTTCTGCCTTGGAGAAAAGAAGAGAGGAGAGAGACACGTTTGAGTACTGTGTGCAGGAGCGGATTGACAGTCAAGGCTGTGGGGTCAATAGACTGGTAAAAAAATTATCCTATCAATTTTAAAAAAAATTACATTATCACTCTATTGAAAAAAAATATATTATTAATACAATTTATATTTCACTGAAAAAATAAATTACACTATCATTTTATAATTATATATAGTTTTATAAATTTGATCATACTAAACAAATATCTTAGGTCTTTCAGTCTCAAAGTGAGAGAACGACCAAACAAGAAGAGAGAGAAAGAGGAGAGAGAGAGAGACTTTTGAGAATGCGGGTGGGTCACAGCTACTCCCAC
>BRYF01000015.1:10922500-10925000 GCA_030159135.1 Actinidia polygama | reverse complement strand
GACAATTTTTGCACTAAAAAAATTACTTGTTTTGCTAAATTATAAACCCTATAGTTTTAAATTATTTACAAACCAAGCACTAAGTTTTTAGTTTGTTCTATTAGTAACATAATATTTTCAGATATTGTCAATACTAAGAAAAAAAATTAAGTTGCAAAAATGTGTAAAGAGAAATATATAGAAAGTTTCATGTGTAGTTAGATTCAATTTTTGTTTGTGGGGGTCATAAGAACGAGTCTTAGCCACATAAAGATCTTTTGTACATTTTTCTTTGTACTTTTTTTATCTATTGCTAAAACAAGATACCCTTAATTAATACACGTTTAATATGCTTAATGGATTAACACATACGACACCTATTTTACTCGAATAAATTTTCTTTTTGGAAACTAGAAGCAACAATTATAAAAGATTTAACAAATTTACAAATAAAACTTTAAGTTTGATTTATTTTTTTAAATCCTATAGTTTTCGAACTATATCAATTTAAGCCCTCTATCCATGTCTATTTTATATGCTCAACACAAGGCAATTAGTACTCTTCGTTCTCCTTTTTTCCTAAAATTTGCTCTTATTTTTAATTTTTCTCTAAAAATGCATAGAGGCCTCATATTATGAGCTTGCCTCAGGCTTTCAAAAAGTTAAGACCGACCCTGACTAAGACTACCAATGCTCTGCCTTGTGAAGTGATGTTTGGTGTTTTATGGAGTAGATTTTTAAGTGGTGACTATGCTAGAGTGTCTTTAGAGTGATGGATTTTATGTGCGTGCGGAGATAGCGAACTTATTATTGTGGGGTTCAAGTCGGTGTAGGATGGTAAAGTAACGATAATGGTTATAGATGGAGGAGCCGAATGAATTGTTAAAGTAAGGCAAACATCATAAATATCTATTAGGTTAACTAACAGTCGAATTACATAATTGGTTAACGGTAATGCTATTTTATAAAGTAAAGGTGCTGCCGTGTTGGTGTGATTTTAGGGGGTAAGGGGTAGATAATGATATTTCAAATGTAGTGAGGGGTGTTAATATAATTTATTCTAAAATCTTCCCTGTAATCCTGTATAGTAATACACGACGACATAGTACGTCATACTAAATTGTGATTTATAATACCACGCGCTTTTGGTCACTTTGAAACCCCTGTAGTACTGTACAATCCGCATAGAGATTATTTGATGCGTACGGAGCATTGTACTAGATCAAACAATTAATGATATGTATATATATATATATAATACAAATCACAATTTATTTTGAATCTCAAATCTATATCCTGCTATCTACGGTTGAAATCTATTTGAATTAATCAAACGGCTTTCACTTGATATTATTTTTTTCTCCCAAAAATTATCACTTCCTTCTTCTCAAATGTGTGGGACCCACATATGTTATTATCCAACGAAATATATATATATATATATATATATATATATATAAAATTGGGTATATTTTTTATTCATTGGATCATTTTTTGTGGGACTCACAAAAAAAAAACTAAAATATCTCTTTTTTTTTCATCATTTATCTCAAACTAGCAAAAAAAATTAAAATCATTTTGTTTATAACTTGTTTTATATTTTGTAACAATGTATCTCTTCATATATGCATGCAATATATTTTTTATATGATGTTTTTATCTTATTTGTTTTTTATATTGTAAAACTCTAACGAGTACACATAAGAGATATTTTTTTTACGTAGTGCTCGTGAATACGGACAATTACTAGTTATTTACTATCGAACCAACTCTTTTACGACGTATGATGGAAATTGTTATTGATAATTGTGTATTTAACATTTGTGGACATAAAAACGAGTTATAACTTGTATACATCTGTTACGCGGTAAAGTATTGCCATTGAATGAGATGAAGGGGTAGCAAGATTAAACGTAATTCAAGTGAGTGAGATTAGCGTGCATGTTAGAAATTGTAGCTCGGAGTAGTGCTTTAAATATGAGTGATTATTGTTGGAATTGGTTCAGTCTTTAAAAAAATCACAAATCAAAATTTTCTAATGGTTTAATAAAATTAATTTCAAACCAAATTAAAACGTTAAACCATTTAAACCAAATTATAAAATGCAGTTTATTTTGGTTCGATTTGTTGTCACGGTTTAAAAGTATACTACCAAAATTCATAATATCTAATGAAAAAATAAAAAATAGAATGCAAAAAAGTTTAGGCATAGGTTTTTATTTTTATTTTTTATTTTTTTTGTAATTAAAAAATACAAATATTAGCCAAACAATATATGAATATCAATTAGTAATTACTCAATATAATAATATATATAAATATAAATAATATTTATATACCTATAATATAAGACAAACATATTTTTAAAATATTTTAAACTATCTCTCACTATTTACGGTTTGAATCTATTTAAGTTAATTCATTGACAAAGATTTCACATGTGACTATTTTTTTATATAAATATCACTTCCTTCTTTTTAAAGATATAGGCTTGTGCCACATAGGTTATGATACAACGGTA
>BRYF01000015.1:10900000-10902500 GCA_030159135.1 Actinidia polygama | reverse complement strand
GGCCTACAAATTTAAAAAGATTTTGGTCCTACGGTTCTGGGAGTATTTTATATATTTATAGGATAAGTAGAGCAAGTTTAGTGGGGTCCATTGTCATGGGTATTTTATTCAAAAATATTATATCAAATATCAATACTTTTTCAAGAACTTTGGAAAAGTACTTTGTTGTTGTTGATGACAAAATAATAATTATTGTTGTCGTTGTGGTTGTCGCCGCATAGCCGCCGCCAAATCAACCTGAAATATTGGGAAATTCCTAACTGGTGACAAAGTGGCAGTGGAGTGGAGAGGGGAGGATCTGTTGGTGAGGCCTACTTAAATCTGGCCAATAAATAACTAGTGGTTTACTACTTTTTACGTGACTTCTTGTCGGCCGACGCGGATGAAACTATTCTTTCGCTTTTTATTAAGGGTGGGTTTTGCTAATCTCTGCGCAACGAGCGGATTGTTATGAAGTAAAAACAGAAAAAAATATTTTTAGTGTATATTTCACTTTTTTTAATAAATTCATATCTTTGTGTATTTTTTTTATATTTTTTAATATATTTTTTTTCTCTTTAACCACTATCCATTGGGTGGTGAGTTACATTTTTATTCATTGAAATACAAGATTTTGGCTTAATTTGGTTAGTTTTTTTTTTAAATTTTTTTAACTACGTTGTCGTTTGAATTTTTTCGTCTTAAGTGATTTTTTATCTATTTAATTAAATTTTTATGTTTTTATAGTTTGCCTTGGTGAGATAAATTTAAAATTATAAAAAAATCACTTAAAAGACAAAAAAAAAAATTTATTTAAATTTTTAATCTACCAATTAACTAATTTAGTTTATGATTTTACTCAACAAATTAGCTTTTTGTGTGTGTGAATTTCTTTTCCAATTTGAATAAGAATTTCATATTTTAAATTCCTCTGGTTAAAAAGGAACCGAAGAGAATAAAATTTAAATCAAATGGAAACTTAGAAAACTTAAAAATTAAAGTAACTAGTTTCTTTATGAAAAAGCTAGCCTAAATTTGGCCTTTATTAAATAATTAAACGTAAATATCACTGATTTTCCTTGAAATTTTTAACAAATATAATCACTTTTTCTATGGTTTCAGAAATAACATTATTTTTTTTTTTACTTTTGAAATTAATGTTAAGATTTCTCAATTGAGCTAATTTTTGGGAAAAAATAACAAGTTTGCGTTTTCAAAAGTTTTCTCAATATACTAATTAAAATAACTAAACACTTATGTTTAAAAAAAAATATTGCTAAAAAGTTTGTTTTAAGTATATATTTAAATTAAGATCATTTAAAAAGTAAAACATTCAGATCAATTTTTTTATAAAAAAATTATTGATAAGAAAGTTTAATTTTTAGTACATTTTCATTATGAGTACTAAAAAAACAAATTATTTATGTCATTTTAAAAAAAAAATAGTTATTGATAAAAAATAAAAATAGAGTTGTTTACATATAAATTGTGTTTTGTAAAAAAAATGAATTACCAAGGAAGCCTTAAATCAAAGACTTATTTATTTATTTTAATGAAAAAGACTTGAAAGCCTTAAATCAAAGAACAAATTTTTATTGTTTTTGTATAAAAATTAGATTTAGGAGGAGTCTTGACATTAGTTTCAAAAGTAAGAGAAGTTAATGTTATTTTGAAAATCACAGAAAAAGTGAAATTTACCAAGGAAGATCAGTGAAATTTACCCAATAATTAATTAAAAAGAATTTGAAAATCAAATATGAAACATTATTTTTACATGTCTAGACTAGGGTGTAATTATGTTTATTTATTTAATAAGTTGAGTGAATGTTACCTTCTTTTGATTAGTTGTTACAATGTGGTGAGTTCCTTTTAAACATGAGCATATAGTTATGTTCACTTGTTAGGTGAATATTATTTTTCTTTTTATTGGTTAAAACAATGGAATGTGCTCTATTTAAATAGTCGAGTCCTTATCTATTTCAATTAAAATTAAAAAGGGTACTGTTCATTTACTTTGTCAAATGTTGAAATTTAAATGCTCATCGATAGAACTTGACCCATTTTGAGACGTGATCAAATTTGAGCGCTAAGTTTGTACACATAGCTTTTTATTTTTAAGATTAAATGACTAGTAAACTCAAAATTTAAAAGGGCTAGTCTTAGGGTTCATTCATGGAGCTAGATCATCTAGGAGTTACATTTTGTTGGTTACTATGTAGTCGGTCATTCAATCTCATGTAATATTAAGTCAAAGAATTATATATTTTTTTGACACTGGGTACAATTTACTTAAATCAGGCCCATTAATTTTTATACTAATGTTCGTATGATTGGCCACTAAAAGAGTTTAAAAATGAGAGTTGAAATTATCCAAAATTCTTTGCTATTGGATCCAACCTGGCCTAGTGATTAATCACTAGTAAACTTTGTCTTGGGGTATTATAAATTTATTGAATAAGTAGAGAAAATTGGCGGGGTTCGTTGTTATGGGTATTTTATTCAAAAATTATTTTAAAAATCA
>BRYF01000015.1:10887500-10895000 GCA_030159135.1 Actinidia polygama | reverse complement strand
TGGAAAAGGAAAAAGAAAAAGTGTACCGGTTGGTTCAACGCCTGCATCTGATTCCTCTCTCTCGCACTCACTCACTCACTCACTCACTCCGTTAACTTGACCGTACCGCACGCAAACTGTCGGTCACCTCTCTCTCTCTCTCTGTATATATATTATATACAGAGACTTGTATATTTCTCTCTCTCTCTCTCTCTCTCTCTCTCATAACTGTGTGGAGGGAGAGTCTGGAGACCGAGAAAGCGAATCTTATCTGATCTTGTTGCTCTTTTGGCTGTTAGCGTTTAGCGCAAACCAGAGGGAAGCGTAACTGACGGCACCACGGAAATTACGTGCCTCTCGTCCGCCCATTGACACGTGTGTCAAGTTTGGTTGTTCAGTTCCGTTATTTTGTCTTTTTTGGGTTGATTCATTCAACCGGCGTTATCTATTTCATTGTAAAAAAGGATAATATATACAATTTAACACAATTTTCATACGAGTACACTTGTACCATACACTAATAATTTAAAAGGCTTAAAAAAAAATTATCCAAATAAAAATTTGATAAACGGATTTAAAAAAACAAAATATTTATAAATTTTTTTGGCTATTTTAATTTTGGAAAATATTCGTTTTTAGTGATTTTCGAAAATATTACTTCAAAAGCACCAAATAATATCGGAAAATGATATGGGTACCCCAATGTTGCACCCCAAATGCACACCTGGGTGAGGTAGTGCATTTGGATTGGCTGACATGACTGGGTGGACCCCACACCCATCCAATCCAAATGCACCACCTCATCTAAGTGTGCATTTGGGGTGCAACATTGGGGTATCCATAGCACTACTCAAATAATATCTCGTTTTGTAGTGTATAAAAATTGTTTTTAAAGTTATTATTTTTTTCAATTGTTTCAATCGAGGATAAGAAGATTCGTTCAGGACTCTGACGTGGCTTTTGCCAGTGACCTCGTCCAGTCAGTTTTTGCTGTTTGTGTGACACCATAGCATTGCCTTTTTTGGATTTAGTTAGGACGCTATGGTATGGGAAAATGCTATTGGTACTCCAATGTTGTACCCCAAATGCATACCTGAATGAGGTGGAGCATTTGGATTGATTGGGTGTGAAGTCCACCCAATCATATCAGCTAATTCAAATGCTCCAACTCACTCAGGTATGCATTTAAAGTGCAATATTTAGGTACCCATAGCACTACTCCTATGCTATGCTATGCCTGTGCATTAGAACCAGTTCAATTTTGGCCTGCATTGGTACGGTGTACGCTCCGTTTTGAGTATACTTTAATAATAAATTATTGTAAATTTTGTATAGAAATTTAATAATATAAAAATTATATTAATAAAAAATAAGCAAATGATCGTATCAATATAAAATGAACATAATTTTATATGTTATACTTATTTGTTATATTATAAAATAGCTTTGAATGAATATTAATTTATATTCGATTAACATAATTTTTTACAATATTAATTTTCATAATAAATTTTACGATATGAATAATTTGGATTAACAAAATGAACTCCAAACGAACCAAAATGCTTGAATTGCATTAGGTAGTCCGAATGCTTGGCCGGGAGAGTTGTGTCTTTTGTGTTACTCCTAGATTGAGGCTCAATTTGGGGTAGCTTGTTTTTGTATTTTTTTCGTTGCTTTGATTTTGACTTGTTTTGTATTTAGTGAACTTTTGAAATTATTTGAGATAATTTTTATACGTTTTACAATAGAATTTAGTTTTTACTTGAAAAATTATTTTTTGGGTCTTTAGTGATTTTTTTTTACATTTAAATCAAAGTTTTACATTTTTCAGATTTCTCTCAAGTGACACTGAAAAAATATAATATTTTGATAAAATAGAAAAAAAATTAATTAAAGACAAAAATACTCAAAAATTAAATCAACTAAAAAATTTCAAAAAAGCTACCCAAACGAAACCGGATCTTACATTTCCATATCTCCCTCTTAATATTTTTTTAACATAAAAGTTGCCTTATTACATCACTCTTGTGGGTTTCCTTTGAAGTTCTAAAGTTTTATCATTGTTTGACACAAAACTTTATCACTACTTGACACATATCAATGAGTAGCGAGAAACACTACGGTCCCATAACTTAGGTCAAGAAAAATTTTGAGAATTCAAAATGAATGATTTGGATTCATTTAAGTATGTGGATCTCACATAAACAAGTGAATTCGAACTATTCATTTTGATTTCTCAAAACTTTTTTAGTTTAAATTCTGGAACCGTAGCATTACTCATGAATAACACAAGTTTGTAAAACTTGTTAACCTGTATATCATTTTCCTAATATATATATATATATATATATATATATATATATATATAATATGAAAAATGCTAACCATTACCCCTGGTAGTGTTTAATAGGCAAAAAGTATATTATTATGCATAAAAATATATAAAGAGAAATGCTAAAAGAAGGCCAGAGAGCTTTGTTTAAGATATGAGAATGTGTGAAAAATATATAAAAAAGTGTAAAAAGTATATAAGAATATGTGAAAGTGTATTGAAAAGTGTGAAAAGTATATCGAAAGTAATTTTTTTTGTCATTTTGTGCTTCTTATTGGAAGCCCAATGCTTCTTAGTGGGCTTCAAATTGCAAAACCCATATATAAATACATGTATAAATATATTAAAACATGAGAAAAGATTAATTTAACAAAACCCACATTTCTACAAAAATAGACCCATTGGAGGTGATGAGATATGAATAATTATTGTAATGTTATAGTTATCCCCTATCCAAAAGCATCTATTAATTGCTTATTTCTTAAATTGTTCAATGTGACTTTATTAAAATAGTATTAAATATTTAATTATATCAAGAAATTGACTTAGTAGTTGAGATGCTCCTTTAAAAAATGTAATGTAAGGATTCAAATTTTACTTGCCTTTTTTCCTTCTATTCCGGTAAAAAAGAAAAATATTAAATGTCTAGAAATGAACTACTACTAATAAAATAATTAATCGACTTATATATATTTAGCTAGTTGGATGAAGTCTATGAGCAAAAGATACATCATTCCGTCGCATATTACTGATCCATTATTTTATTTTGGAATGTTCCTAAATATATGTTTATTTTCAAAATTCAACAAAAAAAGTATGCATTTTTTTTACTTTCTTTTCTATAACATTTCAATCAAAATAAAAAGTTAAAACAATTATTATAACGGTAAAACTAAAGAGTCAATCTAAATTATATGTAACGATTATATTTCTATAAAAAAATATTTATCTCAAGACGATAAATAATATGAGACGGAAAGAAAATTAATATATTATATTATCTTTGTTTTAAGATTTCTATCATTCAAACGTGCGGCCGAAGATTCTCCGTACTTTTTAAAAGTACCTTTGACTTTCAATTTTAGGTTTGACATCCACAAAATTTCTGTACATAGAATATTCATGAAAATGCGGGCCTAATATTTTTGCGGGTTCCATCGCTGATGAGTATTGTATACACTTTTTTCATTGACTAGGATTCATATTTAAAATTATCCATCCATCGTGTTGCTTTTTACATTTAAATGTGGGCCCTTATGGATATTTGGGTCACATGCATTGCGTGTGCATTGATGGTTTCCATTTAGCTAAAGAACCCAATCATCTGCTATGAGTGGACCCCATTTCATCTGAATTTATAATATTATACCTCCACGCCTTTTTACAAGCCTTTTTACAAAGGTTGAACTCCAATCTTAGGAGTCTTCACCTGTCATGTCCTGAGCCTTGATGGAGGAAGTAAATCGCAGGTTATGCCTCAAGTGGCACGGGTTGAAGGATTGCCTTGAAACTCCGCTTGCCAAGGATCCTTTTTTATTTTTCAGGAATCAGACCCTCACACGGTAGCTGCGAGCTAAGCTGGCATCACACCACCCTCACCTTTTGCCACTTGAGTTATGCCCTGGGGCCTGTAAAGTTTTGAACCCCAGACCAAAGTCTGGGTAAGGCCTTTCCATACCACTTGGGCTAGGCCTTCACTTACCTCCACGTCTTTTTGACACAATTTTGGACGTACTCTCCTCACAAAATGTTAGTCACACGTTATGTAAATTTCTTTGTTAAACTCACTCTTTGTAAGAAAGTTGTGTCTAGAGACAATAATAAGTCGAATTTAATTTTTTTTATATATTATTTTTAATTATGTGAAAAATTATCCCTATCCATGGATCACGTGATTTCTAATTTGGAACGCGAGTCTATATATAGGAGATTTTGCACGTGACAGTAACACAAAACTTAAGTGTTACTGTCTTGTCTATACCATAATGAATCGTCTAACCAATGAATTGAACATTAGAGATACTCAAACCTTTTTTTTTTGTATATAAACTCTAATGACGTTGCAGAGCTCTGTGTTGACAGGGAAGGGTTGCGATTAGCTTTAAAATTTCATATTTCTTCCCTTATCATTGAAATTGACTCCCCTATGTTCTTTCTTTCTTTCTTTCTTTCTTTTTTTGCAAGAAACATGGCCGAGCAATTGGGAAAAGGGGAGCGAGGCGGCCACCCTAAGTATGAAAACTGGATTAGAATTTGAAATGTTGGTGTTTGAAGTAGGGTGAACTGGATTAGAATTTGAAATGTTGAAGATGAAGATATTTTTAGAATAACAAAAGGTGTATATCTAGAAAGTATGAAACCCCCTTATTATTCTATGGGTGTACTTAGAAGGTATGTGGAGTGAGATAAACTCTGTCTGCATTAAGAAGCTTTTCCAACAACTATCGCAATCAATTTGCCTTCAAGACTCTTTAGGTGGGCAAATTATATTTTGCTTGGGACATTGCCACGTGGTGCCTTTATTTGAGTGTTATTAATTTATACAGTGGAATTCATTATTTTTATCCTGACTTTTGTCCAACAACTTAAAAGTGTTAATTGGTGAACGATATAAATCATTATTCAAAAAGGAAAGCTACAGTCCCTAAAAATATTATCGAAATTGTATCGATGACACTAAAATGGCGTCATTTTTGTGCCAAAACGATGTCATTTGTTCCACTTATGGACCACTATTTTTTGTTTTTATTTTATTGGCACATCAGTAACAATTTTGATAATATTTTCGGTAACGATAGCCTTTTCCATTTCAAAAATTAAGTTATAGGCTACCTTTTTATGTGGCTTCCACGTGGCAGCAAGTCGCAATTCAAGCAATCATTTTACAAATAATTTTGTATTTCCTTTCGAAAAGATCACACGGAAAAAGAGAGAGCAGAGTAGTCAATTGATATTTGAAAAAGAATATCTTTTTTTGTTAGAAACACCACGTCGGTGTTTCTCAAAAATGAAGAAAAGATATTGACTCCAATCGTTTTGTCTTAAAGTTAATTTTAAATAATTTAAAATTAGCAGTAATCCGTGTTATGCATGAATATATATAGTTAATAAAAATATAGTATTATAAGTTTTGTTACTAATTAAATAAATAATAGTAGTGCAAATGATTTAAAAATAATGTTTTCACAAGATATTAAAATGCAATTATAGGTATTAGAATTGTTTTTTTTATATATTTTAATTTCTAAACTAAATATAAGATAGTTACCTGTTTAGTTAAAATGATTTTCGTTTAATATACGATATAATAGTATATACTCAATTTTTTTAAAATTATTTTATTTTAAAAATTTAAGGTAAAAATTAAAATGAATTAAAAACCGTAAAATCAAAATCAAACACGTTATCTTTTAAAGGTATAGTTGTGAATTTAAACACAAGATAGCATATGCTTCTGGATATGCAATGGATTTAAAAGTATTGAAAAATGGCTAAGAATATTTATATACTGTCCATTCATAGTAATTTCATGTTTGTTTTGAATTGGATATAATTATGCAAATATAAGATACAATTATTAATTTAAAAAATACCCCCACAGAAAGCTCAAAATACCCGGTGTGTCCTCAAACCTTGGAATAATCATATTTAAGTGCTTAAGTTTATTTTTTTTTTCTTTTTAAAAAAAACTTGTCATTTTTAATACGTTTGTTACGCCAATCTTCTTACTTTTATCGTTTTCATTACACACACGTATAGGTACGGAGCATTAAGAATTTTAACATTAGAAAAAAAAAAAGAAAACTACAATGCAAAAAAAAATAAAAAATTGCACAAATTGTGAAACCTTTTAACATTAGATAAATTTGTGACCATTCATAAAAGTTCACCTCTTAACTAGATTTTCCATTTGAGTTATTCTTGAGTTTTTTAAAATGCTCCAAATTCAATTTGAACATCCAAATTTGGGTCAATAGCTAAAAAACATCTCCGAATGGGAATCTAGCACCACACCAAATGGGCCCAAAGAAGAAAAGCAAAGCAAATGAAGCAGACCATATGCTCGGTCCAACAAGCTTGGTGAGTTAAGATAAGCGCTAGCTTGCTCTCTTGATTCGTTGATCCTAACTAGAGGTGTAAATTGAGTCGAATTGGGATGGCCTGATCCTATTTGATCACAGACTTGGGCAGGTTTAGTCTGAATTGAGCTCAACCCGCTCAGGCAATAGTCCGAGTTAGGCCTAGCTCGAAATTCATCGCCCTATTCTGAAAAGCCCAAATCAACCAAATTTTTCTTCTTCTGGATTTTGGGTTTGTTTTTAAGTTTTGGAGACACATTTGAAATATTTTATTTTTTATTTGGGTTTTAAATAAGTATTTTTTAGGGTAAGAACTGAGTAAGAAAGAAGTATGAATGATTAGATGTATTTATAAGAATTTTGTGGCTCATTTGATCAAAATACTCAAAAAATTAGTCGTTTATAGTTGTTGTGAAGGGGTATTTCAATCATTTATAGCCCAATTACCATTTTAACCCCCAAAACTAGCAGTTATATAGTTGTTGGGGGTTAAAATGTCAAAAAAATATATAAAAAAAGTGTCAAATTAGCTGTTATGGCTGCGGAGAGAATGGTGTTGACACGGGGGAGGTGATCTGATTTGCCAGGCCGGACTTGACCCGAAAAATTGACCGGCTAAGCTGGGTTGAGCTTGTGTGGTGTGGTGGTCGGGCTGAGTTTCTAACTCAAATGGGCTGAACTTCACCAGGGTGTCTAGCTCGAGTCGGATTGACGGAGAATTTCGGGTCAGACACATGTCTGATCGGTCCCCCGGCCCGGCCCAAGCCGTCTCAATTCCGAATCGAACATTGGACAAGTTCACCGAGCTTGACCCAATTTGCAACACTAATCCTAACGCTTGGCCGGCCTGATATCTATTTACAAAAAAAAAATTCTAGCCTTTTCTTTTCCAATGTACTAGATTGTCGTCAAAAGTTAGGTTTGATACTATTGCATAACCTGAAATTTATCTATGAGAGACCTATTGTCAGAATATTGGAAAAAAAAACTTTAGAGAGAGGCAAGCGTTAGTTTCAGAAGAAGTTTTGAAGTGGTAAACTCATATAATTAAAATTTAAAAAAAATATAAAAAAACTCAATAGTTTAACTATTAAAATAAATAAAATT
>BRYF01000015.1:10882500-10885000 GCA_030159135.1 Actinidia polygama | reverse complement strand
AGAGCTCTTCTTGCAAGGCAACAATCTAAGTGTTGGATAAGACTACAACGAAAGGGGTCGAACAAGAATGTCACACGATCACCCTGGTCACACCCCCATAAGACATGAGACAATTGCTTGCGGCTGACCTTATAGGCATTGGTTTTGAAATAACTTATTTTAGTGTTATGTTTTTTGTTGTACCATAAAAAAAACTTATTTAGTTGATAGACACATTTTGTTGAAATAGTCAAAACTCTAATAATATCCAAACCCTATGACCGGAAAATGAAACGAATGATCTTGGTCTTGTGGATTTAAAATTTTGGCTCATATGGCAAAGTTTGATTACACGGCGCAAATTACTCTCCAAATAAAACTAAGAATCATCATGTAGTGAAATTTTATATTTGAGCTCAAGTAAAAAGTGATTCGGGATTCGTAGCACATCGTACTATATTTCTCTAGTATCGTTTCAAAAGTCGATCACTGATGATGAATCATAACAAGTTTGACATTTTCGACGTCAATATTATTATCGAATCTTCCAAAGTAAAAAATAATAATAGAAAAAGAAAGCGCCATTCTTTAGTTCAATCATATTTGTATTTTCTTTGAGCTCCTTGTGATGACATGATCAAGACTTGTAAATTACAAGACAAAATTTTACGGTTTTATGGGATTGAAATCAAAACATAAACCATTGAAACAAAATGCGAATCAAGGTTCTTCATCCACCAATAAATCAGATAATGGAAGAGTAAAACAAGGGAAGACATGTCACGGGAATGGTTTTGGGCATTTTTGGCCTTAGTTTAATGGAATCGATTAAAGGAAAGTTCAGAGTCAGACCAAAAGTCAGTGAAAGATGGCAAGTACCTCTCTCTCTCTCTCAACATGATAGTATTATTTAACACACACTGTGTGTGTATACAATTCTGCAGTTACTCTTAACATTTAGTAAATGTAACTCTCTCTAATATCGTTTGGATGCCCAACCCCACCTAATTTATCTCCTTCTTAATTTTCTTCTACTATACATATTCATACAAACATATCTATATATATAAATATATATTCATAATACTTTTGAAAGAAAAAGACAAATCCAATCACCAAAGAACTCAAATTTTTTTTGTCTCATTGTATTTGTTTACTCGAGTTAACAAAATTACAAATTTTTCTGATTAAAATAAAAAAGAATTCAAATTTTTAAATGCATAGTCTTTCAATGAATGTTGTTTGCGACTATGGTGCAAATTATGTGTGACACAAGTTACTACGTATACTGTGCTCACATAGGTTTTAATTGCACCATACACAGATTTTACTTGCACCATGCGCATAACTTGCAAAACACAGGCATTGCAATAGAGTCGCGATCAAGACAGGAGCTTGGTTGTTTGGAATCCTCTTGATTAGAAATTGGGTTACCGGCCCCTAAGAGGAGAAAATGGGAATACATAAATCGGGTTTGGTGGCATGGTATGAAGGAGATTTTCAAATCTGCTTGGGTTTGGGGAAGGATAACGTTTGGTTGTCGGGGCCTGAACCAACTTGATTAGAGTTGAAATTACAAGAATATTGTTATTTAGGGTAAGTTACTCAAAAATTTGAGGTTTCTACCACTATTAAATTTACTTTTTAAGATGGTTTTGAAGATATTTTTATGTGTTTTCTAATTAGTGATACGTATTTGTTTTTTCCCCAAATACATGTTGATAGTTTGAACAAATAACCATTATGGGTATTATATTTTTTTCATTGTACAACAGTGATTTTGAAATCAAACTAATGACTAAAACATTCAGCCATAATTAAATTCTGTTTTGATTTTGTGCATGCACAATCTTACTCAAAAGGAATAAGCTTAATCTTGTAATGGGATACAGGAGAGAAGCTTCTTCTTTAACAAGTCATGAAACTACATTCTTTGATTTTATGCACAGGTTACAGTACACATTTTAAAATAGTGCATATGGTGTATCTTAATGTAACATTAATACAATCGATCAAAAGTACGTATTCACATTTATCACAACGATGCGCGTAATGCACTATTTTTAACATACACTCTCATAACATTCATTCCATCGATCATAACATACATTACAATGATCATAACATTTATCATGATCGATTGTAATATTTTTATAATATGCACGGTGTGCATTATAGATTTTGCCTTAATATTAATAGTAATGCTATAGAAACCAACTATTCTTTAAAAAAAAAAAAATCTTTACCACATCATTTTAACGGATCAGTGTTTAAGTACCAAAACTTTATTACTGTCCGAGTAAAAATAGTTTGTAAACGTTGTTAATCTGTCTAACATTTTTCAACATAGAAATAAAGAAAGTACTAAACAATGACTTTGGGCCACTTAATTAGACTACAAGCAACCATCAATTAAACTCATTCAATTGATTCCACCACTATACTCGATAAATAAATGGGACCACCACTCTTTCCTCTGAAAAAACTAAAAAGCTTGCAAATCCATCCAAGACTTGTTGCC
>BRYF01000015.1:10830000-10832500 GCA_030159135.1 Actinidia polygama | reverse complement strand
GAGCTGGGATTGGCACCCCGGCAGGTGGCTGTGTGGTTCCAGAACCGGCGGGCTCGGTGGAAGGTCAAGCAGCTCGAGCGCCTGTACGATGCACTCAGGCGGGAGTACGATAGTGTTTCTAGGGAGAGACTCAATCTCCAAGAGGAGGTAATTATTTTCATATTATTAGTCAAATATAAATAGAAGGACAATCAAAATGCTAGTTAATTTTTTTGAATTTTTTTAGTTATATTTCGTTTTCGAAAATCACTTTTTATCCCAGAAAACCCATCTTTTTTTCGTTTTTCGTTTATTTTTTCCCAAATCTGATAAAAACATTTATATTTTCGGAATCATCTATTCAAAAATAATTAAAAAAGTATAAAATTTTGATCGAAATATAAAAAAAATTCAAAAACATTCAATAAAGACAAAAAATCTTAAAAACAAAGCAGTTAAAATATATATATAAAAAAAATCATTTCCCCAAACAGAACCCTCATTATGCATAATTTTTACTTCGAAAATTACCCAGAAAGTGACATGCAGTTATTATGCCTGAACCTAAGGACGAATCTGTTTTTTTTTTAAGAGAAAATGTTAAAAGTTTTTGGTAAAAAGAAAATAGAAATATTTAGTTGAAGTTTTCATAACTTGTTTCAGGACACTTTTCGGAAAGGAACCTGTTTTGGAAAAAACATCGATGTTTTAAATTCTCAAATATTTTTTTTTGCTAAAAAAAAATAAAATACGAAAACAGTGAGTTTTTCTATTTTCAGAAACAGAATTTTAATTAACAATTTAGAAGATATAGAGAGAAGTTAAATACATGATTTAAAAGAAAATTTTCAAATTTAATTAATTATAATTTCATTATTTACTAATTTTCTAATTTAAGTTGTCTATGATTTTAAAAGGTAAAGGCATTGAAAACCATGCTCAAGGACCAATCCAAGAGGAACCAAGTCTCCACAGGCTACACAGAAATCTCCCGCGACGAGACCGCGGAAAGCACATCCGTCGGAAACCGGATCTCCAGAAGACTCGGGGGGACGAGCCACCAGCAGATGGCGGAGGGAGGCTACGTTTTCAGCATCGATGACTACAATCCGGTGGCGGTGCCACCTTACTGAGGCACAGTTCTGCCTTCCTATCCTTAAAATGGTTGTTTCTAAAATGATCATAACTTGTCTTGGCAAGTTAGAAGTTAGAACTAGGTTAGATTTGTAACATGGAAGTAACTAATTGACTTCTAGCAAAAATTAGGTTGGTGAATCTATAAAAGAGAATGTGCCAAAAAAAAATATTTAGTGATTTATGCACTTCACTTTCACTAAATGCACTCCATCTGTTATTTTTATTTTGTAAATTTTTAATAATTACGCTCCTCACTATGCTCCATTCTCTCTCACCATCCACCTCGTCCCCTTCGTCTCCTCAATTAATCTTATTGATATGGAATCGTAATTCTTTGATTTTAAGAAGTATTCAATTCTCAGTTTATTTGTTTGTGATTCTAAATTTTTTTATTGAATTCACTCAATTTAGCAATAATTTATTGTTTCTCGAGAATTAAATAGACGGCTATGGTAAAGTATTGTTCTTTTCCAGCCCTGTGAGTGTTTAGTAGGGTTAGCAGTGTTGCTTTTCGCAAGCATATATGCTCTCCTATGGTCCGTATATTACACCAACAAGCTCTCTCGTGTTCCTTACCAATAGTCTTATCTGAACTTGTGCTCGAGAGAGGCGCTATACGAGCCTCTCCTTTCATCCCTTTAACAAAGTGTAACATCGTCTCGTGTTGATTTTTGCGTCTAGTTTGATATTTTGACTCTTTTAAAACTCGATTTTGAGTATATCTTGATTCTCTGAAAGCTCGATCTTAAGTTTCCCGAAGAGATTGCCTTGTATTCCTCTTAAAAGGACAAATATATATATATATATATAAATATATATATTGATGTATACAATTCGATAAGGATTGTAATTACAACTCAAAACGTGTTTGTCAAATAGAATTACCGACTTATAAATGATACTTTAAAAAACCTAACAGAGTCGTTAAGTGAGTGAAATTAATTAAAACTACTCCATTCGTCTTATAATCTTGGTCATTTTAAGAATTCTGAATTTTTAAGGATATAGTAATAATTGCATTAAAATTTAAAAATTGAAAGGCTTTAACTTTCAACATTGCTCCTTTATTCTCATTTTTTTTTTGAGAATTCCAATTTTGAAAACATATAATATTTGTATTCAAATTCAAATAGAAAGGTATTAATTTTCGACATTGACCATTTATTCTCAATTTTGAATACATTTTATTGCTATCTAAAAAATTGTGCTTTGATTTTTGCAAAGTATTGACAAAAAAAATTAGAATCTCTTGCATAGGAAGTATATGGTTGAGTACTTAAAGCAAATATCATTGGGTCTCCATTATTATATGATTGAAAGAGAAGGAAAGTTCTCAAATTTATTTTCATCTTAAAAGGAAAGTTCTCAAAATTTTCTGTCCTTT
>BRYF01000015.1:10817500-10820000 GCA_030159135.1 Actinidia polygama | reverse complement strand
CTTTGAATGCTTCTAATTCTTTGAATAAATGCTTAAACTACCCTTCAAATAAAAGAAAAAAAACTAAATGTGTATTCGTACGGAGAGGAATAATTATGATAATTGATAAAAGGGTTAAAGATTATATTATAACTTTTTATAAAAAGACAAAACTAATCACCCATATTCTAATTCTTCTATTCTTTCTAATAGCAAGTCAAATCACAAGATATTGGAGCCAGGGGCGGAGCCAGAAGAGAAGTTCAGTGAGGTCAAAATCATAAAATTATAGGATAATAGTGTAAATTTTTTTTCACTGGGGTCAAAGTAGTGTATTTTTTCTTTATTGGAGTGAAAGTGTAATTTATTGGGTACTAAAAATGCAAAAAAAAATAATTCAGGGGGGTCAATTCCCTAACCTACCTCCCCCCTGATTGTAGCCACAAATTCAGCACAAGAAATATCTAATACTCTATTTTAGAGGATCAAAATAATATTCTTAATTCAAAATGTGGTTTTAGAAAGATTATACTATTGATCATTATGCCAACTACAACTCTCTATTTGAACTTTACTTATTAAAAAAAATTACTCAAATTTATCAAAAATTCAATTCTACATCACTTTTTTTAAAAAAAATATTATTTTTTTTATAATTTTTTTCTAAAAATATTCAATATGAGACTCATTTTAAAGGAATTTTTAATATATTTTATATGATACTAATTTTATAAAAAATAAACTTATATTTGAAGGATTAAATTTGCATCATCTAAATAGAGGAAGGTCCTCCAATCTTTTTCTCATCCTTCAAATTTGAAAAATGAAAACTCGGACCGGGGTTACTGCGGGAAGCGAATTCCCTGAGGGATTGCAGGGACTCAAAACAACGTTTTGTGTTCAAAAGGTTCGGTTTTGGGGATAATATATTTTTTAATATAAACGACGTTGTTTTGAGACAAAACACATCTAAAACGACGTTGTTTTGGATCCCTGCAATCCTGAAGTTGCATGACCCCGAATACTGAAAACTCATCCTCTTAAATGGAGGAGATATTTGAACGACGGTTTGAAGTGGTTTAACACTTTTAACTGAAGATATAGAGTGTGAGTTGGAGATTTAGAGTCTTGGCACAGTTTGGGACATGATTTTTTTGTGTGTGTGATTTTTTTTTATTTGATCAGAATTTTATATTTTTTCGGTTCCTCTTGATGAGAAAATATAAATTTTTTTATCGAATTTAGAAAAAAATTCACTAAAGATAGATAAAAGTGATTTTTTTCGTCTTGAACCTCTTTGCAATTCAGTTTTTTTTTATATATTTGGACTTCTCTCATCAAAAAAAGGCAAAAAATATAAATTTTTAATCAAACAGTAAAATAAATTCACTAATAATAAAAAAACTTAAAACCCAAAACAACTAAAAAAATCTATAAAATAATCCCCCAACAGGGCCTATGCATTACAGAAGAAAAAAACTTACTATCATGTTCCCATACTCAACATTTCACCGCCACTTGGGTTGATTCAAATTACCTAGAAAAACATATCGTAATATAAATATAATGAAGAAAATAGCTATAAAGACTAATAATAATATATTTAGGAAAAATACCAAATATAACCTCAGATTTGACTTTGATAACAAATTAAATCTTAATTTTTTAATTTGAACAAATTTAGTCTTGATTTTTTTTAACCCGTCACAATTTGAACCCTCCGTCAGCCTCTATTTATGTAACTTGATAAAAAACAATTGAGAACGATTGGAGAATGACCGGTGGATAAAAAGGAAAGCATTAAAACACTTACCAAGGTTTTAGAACATTTATATTCTTTATTTCTGCTTAAAATTCAGCATTTGCTCACTCGATTTCTATCTCTCTCTAAATTTTGCTTGAATAAGTGTTCTAATTACATAAATTAAGGCTTTTAAAAATGTCCTAATTCGTGCGACATCGATTCCCCAATTATTTTTTGAGAACTAGTTATTGTCGTCAAACCATATAAATGAAAACTGACGGAGAGTTCGAATTGTTACGGGTTAAAAGGTTTAAAGTTTAATATATTACCAAGGTTAAATTTTGGGGTTATTTTTATAATTTTTCCAAATATTTAAAATTTAATTTTTATTTAACATATTCATCAAGGGGTACATCAGAATCATAAGATGTAGAAATATGGGTCCTCCAGATGTTCTGCCAAAATTATTCTACAATTATATATAAAAAAAATATTACTAAAAATTTACAAAAATATATACAAATATAAATTAATAATTAATAATAATACCATTCCATTTGGAGCATCCCACGGCACGCCGATTTAGAAAGATTTGGCATGATCAGCACACCAATTAATGTATGATTTTCCTTCATTCCCATACGAGTCGATAACATTTCCATTCTCATTCACGAAAGACGAAAAAAATCTATTTTTATTTTTGAGTTTTTTTCGTTTTTAATAAAAATATTAAATTATATTTTCGGACTCATCTTGTCAAGTAAAAACGAAAAAATT
>BRYF01000015.1:10797500-10800000 GCA_030159135.1 Actinidia polygama | reverse complement strand
TATCACTTATTTCTTCTAAAAAATATGAGGTCCACATGAATTGCAATCCAATGGTCATTTTTTTTTTTAAAGTTGGACATATTTTTTACGCATTAGATCATTTTTTAGTGGGACACACAAAAATAAACTAAAACACCTTTTTATTTTTTTCTCATTTTTTTCAAACTAATAACACTTTTTCAAAATTATTATACTTTCTAATTTGTTCTTTATTTTGTAACAATATATCTCTTCGTATATGCATGCAATGTATCTCTTTCTTATTTAATGCTTATATTTGATCTGTTTTTTAAGTTATAAAACTCCAACGAGTTCGCCTAAGATTTTTTTTTTCGTAGTGCCGTTAAACACAAATAATTACTAGTACATATACAAAGCAGAAACTTCTACTAGTAATCTCACATTTTATCACATGTTGTCTTAAAAATTAGCCATGTGTAATAAGTTCGCCTTTTATGTATAGAATATGTCCTTAGGATTTCCTATTAATTATCAATCATAATGTCATTGACAATAAGAGCGAGGCGTCCACATCTTTTGGGTCTAAAATTTAATTTCCTCACTCGCTTTCAATGAAGTCACAGTTCTTCGCTTGCCTTGCCTCTTTCATCGCCCCTAACATAGGTTTGGGTCGTTCGCTTTCGCTTGCCCGCTTATTGATTAGGGCTAACCAACCTTTCTTCCTATCTTAAGCATTAGCCAACCCTCCCCCCTACCTATTAATGGCCGTCCTAACTTGATTTTAAATGCCCTACCTTATGAAGGCTTACATTTCCAAATGCACCCAAACAATTAGAGTATAACCCCTTTAAATTAATACTCGATAAATTAATACAAATAAATAAATAATAAAATTATTTGATCCCGGGGCTAACGTTTTATATATTTTCTTTGTATTTTATAGGTCCCAAATATTTTATAAATTAATAATTAGTTAAAAAATACATAATAAATTGACTATGAGGTTTTTTCAAAATATAAATAAAGAGTAGCTTATTTTTTTATTGAATTACAATCTAGCTGAATCTCATCTTTAATTATTCGCAATGCGTCATAAATAATAAAGGATTGTGTTGGGTTAAATAGTGTTTGCTTTGATTCAATATATTATATGCACTTATTTTAAATAAGTTAAATACATTAGATCTTTATGGTACATAATTCAACGAACTCTTAATTGAATACATTGTATCATAAAGAGTTTATTAAATTTGTACATAATTCAATGAACTCTTAATTGATTAAATACATCTTATAGTACTTTGAATATTAACTTGGTCACTTGATGTGATAAATGAAATTCATCGAATCTTAATAAGTGAGTAAATATAATATGTTTATTGTTAAGCCAAAAAAATTAAAAATATCTTCGTAAATTAATAATTATTAATTTATTTATAAATTTAGATCAGCCAAGACTATTAATTTAAAGATGTGATTCTGTAAATTAGTTTCAACAGTATTAATGTAGTCTGCGCCATCGGAACAATGTGCAAGAGTCCAATAATGAAAAACCCAATAGGTCACTTGCAACAAGGTTAGATATGTTAGACTTGTCACTGACACCAATCACTTAAATTTAATATATCTTCTCGAAAAATTTTCATTTATATATTGCTAACTAAGTTTAAGTTAGACGTCTCGATCAACTCTAATTAATATGATATCAGAGTTGAATCTTGGGTAGCTCTCTAGTCTTATTGCACCAACTGCATGAGAAAGTCTCCACCAGAATTCATATCTCTTGTGTGACTCTCCCGTCTCATTACACCATTCTCACATGAACAAGTCTCCACCCAAATTCAAATTAATGTCACCTCATCATCTACTTGTATCCTCTCTAACAGAATAAATTTATAAACTCGTACTCCATTTTCGTGTGGAAAAGTCTCAACCCGAATTCATATCTCACCTAACCATCTACTCGCCATCTCTATGTGTACTCGTCCCACATCGCTAGATGCTTCATGCCTCAATCCCCTCTAACCGAATAAATCCATACTATCCCAACATTAAAATGCTTCACTTTATGTTTGATAATAAATTTTAATTTAATGGGGTTAACAATTTAATCTCAATTCCCTTGGATTAATAGTCCATGGAATTGGTTTAGTAATATCAACACCATGAAATTTCTTTCTTTCATTTTTTGAGGATTAACAGTCCCAATAAATTTTAATTTTTACACTAAAACATAGTTAAAGTGAGCCATACAGAATTATTAGTCCAATCCGGCAATCCCCCTCAAAATCTCCAGAACTAGTAGTCCAATCCCCCTCAAAATCTGTTTTTAAAGTTGCGCAAGTTTTTATGCTACATCTCTATGACCACGCGTGAAATAGCTTCAATCTTTTTCGATCCATTTGTTTGGGCAGTTTGTTCAATTATCTGATCTAATGCCAGGGTAATGTTGCTCAAAAACCAATACATTACTTGGAAAACAAATTTAAATTTCAAGTGAATGCTGGAGAAGGACATACAAATCAATTTGTATGCGACA
>BRYF01000015.1:10745000-10760000 GCA_030159135.1 Actinidia polygama | reverse complement strand
GCTCGGGTCTCTAGAAAGACGGAATGACTTTCAAAAGCATACAAGATTTATTGTTGGAAATGGCACGACTAGTTGTTGTTGGAGATATGTTTGGTACAGGGAGTAGCTGTTGGAGGTGTTGTTCCTTGATCTTACTCATATTGTAGTGAATAAAAGTGACTATGGTAGTCATGTGACTCATGTTCTTTGGGATATTGCATCCCAAAACTGAATGAATGAAAGGAGGAGAAGTTGATGGATCTTCTTGGTATGCTTTATGCTCCTCCTCCTTCGTTTGGAGAGAGTGAAGATGCATTGCTTGGTCCAATGGTTTATATATTCGAATCATAGAATCTGAGGTGACATTATTATTATTACTATTTTATTTTATTTTAATTTAAGGCTTTGGCAGGAACAAAAGTTTACTTTCCCTTGGAGGACCATTTGGGTGGTAAAAGCACCATCCAAGGGTCAAGATCAGTAGAATTGAGGCATCACTTGCTTGTGAATAGGTGTTGTGCAAAATTATTTTTAAATGAAAAAATAGTAAATCTAACAATAATTATATATTAGTTATTATTTCAGTTATTTTGTCCAGGCTTGGTGCTATGTAATCAGGATCTTAGTTTAAGATTGATTAGATCACCATTTAAGTTGGATGATGTAATTCACATACATAAAACCTCCACCTCTATAATTTTTGTAATTGCAAAAAAAAACTGATATTATTTGCATCTTGTATAAAATCAAATAAATGGAATTGATGTTACTATGCGATATGTATAATAGTTGGGGCCTGTCCCATTATACATTGTAGGGATACCGAATACTCATGACAGTGGAGGGCTAATAAAGGAATTCTTTGAAACTCAGGGGACCATGGTTCTCTTGGCGAATGGATTTTGTTATTCTATAAAGTTTTCCTGAGCTTAGGCATAGACAATAGTTGTGAGTGTATGGTTCTGTAAGTTGCTTTGTGAGTAATGCGTTTTGTTGATGGTGTTCCCCTTAGTGTGATTGGAATTTTTTGGGTAATTGTCTATGTTGTTATGTATCCATTATGGTCTGCTCCACAACATAATTATTATGTGTTCTTTGATGTGTTTGTGGGTTTAGGATTTAAAGGTTGATGTTCTTTTTGTGTGGTTTAATGACTAATCAATTGTAGCAACACACACATGTCATTAACCATTTTTGTTTGGGGTGTCTGTGAGTTCAGATTCATTTATCTAACAATAGTGGATGGACAATGTTGCAGAATATGGAAGTTCTTAAGAAGATGGGGAAGTATACAGGAATTACTTCTGAATGTGCTATACCAATGGATAGCACCAATTATATGCCAATATCGAAGCGAGCACCAGTGACAGCACAACTAGTGATTGGCACTCCTGGTACAATCAATAAATGGGTGACGGCGAAGAAATTGAGCATGAGCTATTTGAAGATTCTTGTTTTTGATGAAGCTGACCACATGTTGGCAGAGGTATAATCATTCATCTTAATTTACATTATATCTTTTTTCATAATTAAAAACCAAAAAAAAAACAGTTGCCTACTATATCTGTTTTTGTAACCAAGTTTTACCTTCATCAACCTTAACATGTATGGCGACTTTTATGTTTTGGCATCAACTGTTGGTAATTTCTGATTAACATATATTTGTGCCATAGATTTTATATAGTGATTGTGGATATTATCTTGTGTTTCTGCAAATATTTTTGCTGCTGCTTCTGTTTGGAATGGCCAATGGGTGATTTCCTTTGGTACCATATATCCTGCTGTGTCTCCTTTGCAGATATTCCTCATATCAAGAGTTTAGTTAGACTAAGATTACAGTGGGCTCAAGAAGTCATGGTATAATCATTTCCATCCTCATGTTTCGACTCATTGTGAATTTGTTGGACACTCGTAGTGTGGCTCATTCTCTGTTTTTACTGAGTTCATTCTCCACTGCACTCTCATGTCAGCAACCGGTCACTGTTACATAGTTTTTACCTTTCGTTGTTACATTGCATACATCAATACTCCAATTCAAAATAGAAACAAAAGTATTTAATGAACTGGAAGACTCCCATAATATATGCAGTAGAGGCCAGTCATTTCTTTGTTTTAATACTGAAATGTTGTCAACTCATTGTGCTTTTCAATTGCTTTTCAACTTTGGATCCTTGAATTGTCAAAAGCTCCCCTTTTCAATATGTAGAGCTGTGGAACCAACAAAGCCACATTGCTAGTAGTGCATGCTCAAAAGCTCCACTTTCAACTTTACACTTAAAAAGACTAATTTTTTTCTTTTGAAATGAATAACTATGAAAAGGATAGAAGAACAAAAGAGTGCAAAAGGATTAACCTGGTTCGGCAATTTTGGCCCACGTCCACACAGAAAGGCACTATGGACTACCTCTTTTGTTCAATTGAGTAACTTATGGGTTACATTACCATATCATCTATATAGTGGGTGAGATACACTCATACTTGTCTGCATTAGGGATTTGAGATAGTTAAATATACAAAAGTTGAAACGGAAATCATGATAAGCATAAATCATGCTATCTCCTGTATCTTCAATGATAAGTATACATTGTTTTGGATCTCTGCTATCTTGACTTAAATGACCTTATCTTCGACACTCCCATTGAAGTTGGACATGTAAATGCTGAATTCAAGTGGCCAACTGGAACTTGAAGACATAATTATTTTGCAAAAATGACTTGGTTTAAAGCACCAGCAAACGACAACAATGGAAATTGTCGAAAATAGCATTGATTAAAAGAACAATGACAATGTACACTTGCAAGGAATCAAATATCTTGCAAAAAGTTTGCCTGTCATTCAGATTATGCAAACACGAGATACAAAATAAACGTTGGTCAAATAGGCATAAGAATAAAGCTCACAAGTAACAATTCATTCTTTCATGGATATCAGTCTGGGAGCTTCTTGGAGGACCTCTTGTTCTCCTCTTGTTGCTACTCTTTTTTTTTTCTTCAAAATTAATAAAATCTGTCCTTTTTTTTTGTTGATCAAAAAATGTCTGGAAACAAAAGCATGGGTAAGGCAACTGCAGATGAATGGAGAACACACGAGCAATTATGTTTATATTCTCTCTTCCCTACTTGTTAGAGAGACAAACTGTGAAAAAAGTGATTGACTGATAGAAAAGAGAGGCTGTGTCAGGAAATGGGTTGAAAACACTGGGATTCAGGCATAGCTGGTGTAGTGGTCTTGAGTAAAGAGACATAATGATGATTGATTGTTCAATGAATCAGAGAGGAATAGCCTTTCATGTGAAAGGCACCAAACATGTTCTATCCTCAGCCTCCATCATTAGTAATCACAATTTACTTTTCCTCTTCACTAGTAAACTAGCAGCCCCTTTACTAGTAAGTTAGTAACCCCAGCTGGCTCCCATCCGAAGAGGGCCTAAGAAATGAAGAGTGCAAAACTTATATGCAATCTTTAATGTGCTACTGGTGATGCCATGGCTGGAGGAGCCGACGAAGATACCAACGGGGGAGAAGAACACCATGGTGGCAGAGAAGGTCCGCATAGCGGAGAGTAGGTCCAAGGTCGTCAAGAGACAACACAAAGATGGTGGTACGATAGCTAGAGGCAAGATGCAGATAAGTACCTCCCCCCACCCCTTTTGGTGGTGTTATACCCTCTCTCTCTCTCTCTCACACACACACACACACACACAAAAAAAAAAAAAGGTTCTTAGTGAGAGTGGTTAAAGAATAAGGACCTCATGGGCGACATGGGTGTTTCCAATTGGCAAAGAGGCAAATGTGAGGGTGCTTTACCTGAGAAGGATGATTAACTTTGATGCTATGTTAAGATTTTGGAATTAAAGGGAAAGAGAACATGAAGAATGCAAAATGATTAATGGGGCTGGGCCATTCTTGGCTCAAGTTTTACTGGCTACATCTCTTATTCATTTGAATTGATATTGGTTACATGATAATACCCATATAGTGGGTGAGATGCAATCATATTGTTAGTTATAGGGAACATTGTTTTAAATAGTTCGAGGTGCGTCAAGGTTCTAGGGTCCCTTGGAGCCCAAAAGCGAGGTGCGAGGCAATGGCAAGGCGTTGTAGAATATAAGTAGAATGGTAATACAGACAAACTCTCTCATATTGACCAAATCACCAAGTATCATAAAACATGACATTCCTAATGGCAATGACCACAACGTTAGAAAAAAGATATTATACTTCCAAATCATGAAACATATCATAACATTCCAAATGACGAAATATCAAATACTATAAAAAAATAGCATTCATGTTTTTCAGAAGGGACAATGCCTTATGAAACCACAATTGAATTTCAAAATGAAAATAAAAAACTTTTATTTATTGTTCAATTTTTTAATACTAACTTGAATTTAAGAGCTTTTTTATAAAGAAGGGTAGGGCTTTTTACAAGCCAACTAGTATAATCTGGTGTATTGCCCTCACATTAATCGTTAGGTAGTCCTCACAATGGACGCCCAAGATTAAATTTCTAGTACTGAAAAGAGTGAAAAAAGGTACACGCTTCTTGCACCTTGTGCTTAGGCCCGAGGCACGTGCTTCATGCGCTTTAGCTGCCCCTTCTTCACCCTTGGCTCGTCTGATCCTCGCCTCGCGATTAGGCATGCAGGCCTTTTTAAAACCCTGATAGGGAATTAGATCAAGATACAAAGGTCAACAACTAAGTCATGGTAATTATAAATCAACGGATCTCCCATATCTTAAACAATAATTATAAATAATTTTGGATCTATGACATCTTGACTTCACGATGCAGTCGTGGCATATATCTTTGTTCATTTTAAGGCACATTATTTGTTCATTCTGGAGGTTTATGCTTGAAGACTTTCATGGGAAGCAGTCGCTGATTGTTTTGAAGTTTTATTTCTGGATAATAACATACTTCCCTAGGTTCCATGGTGCCAAACAGGATCACCTCTCTTAATTGTTGCCTTGGAGTGAACTTAATTGGTAATTCCACGAGCGTGTTGTACTAAATTGCATCTCTTGTATCTTCTCCGAAGAGAAGCTGTCACACTGTTTTCCGTGGGTGAAATTTTACTTCCAACATTTTGTGGAGTTGTGTTGAGGTTGCCAAGTCACATTTGACTTTTGTAGTTATAACAAGGAATATGGTGTCAATTAGGGTAAGAGAAAGTGAAAGATGTTATTTACGTTAGAGGAATTTTAGAGATCTATATTGAGTTATCTTGCAATTTAATCTAGTCAGTGTCCGTCCTTTGATAGCATTTGGCTAAAGTTACTTTCAACTCTATGGCAATGTAATTGTTTTTTTAGTTATTCAGCAAGTAATTGAATTGTACAGTTTTGATGGTTTTATGCCTATATGATCTTATGCATTTCATTATAATTTTGGTGAATGAAGTTTATGCTTTATAGCTTATTACGATTGGTTTTGAGCAGAGTGGCTTTAAGGATGATTCTGTGAGGATAATGAAGGCAATTGTTAGTCGCACTCCGGACTGCCAGGTTTGTTGCACTCTTGTTTTTTTATGATTTTATTATTTTGTCAGACGCTTGCTTTTCAAGTCTGATTATATAGCTTCTATATTTTTGTGAATATTGATTGTTAGAAGTGTTAGTCCCACATTGCTTACTTAAGTCACCCAAACTTAGCATATATAATTTAGAGACTACTCCATCTATTGCCATTGGTTTTAGATTGGACTCTTTGATCCTCTTTAATATGGTATATGAGTTAGGTCTTGTGTGGCCACGTTTCCGCCCGAATCGTTTTTGTTATCGTCGTCGTTGTTGTTGTTGTTGTTGTCACTTCCACATGCATCCGTACTACACGTGTGGGGAGTGTTAGATGTGTTAGTCCCACATCGCTTACTTAAGTTACCCAAGCTTAACATATATAATCTAGAGGCTACTTCACCTATTGCCAATTGGTTTAGGTTTGACCATTCGATCCTCTTTAACATTGACCAACAGAGTTCACTTTTATTTTCTTTAATTTTTATTTGATTACATAGATAGATAGATGTTTATTTCCTTTGTTTTTGTAAAGGCGGTTGATATTACGTATTAACCAGTTGGAAATGCGAGATGGTTGTGGATAATCCTAACCATTATCTTGGATCCATTATGTCACTGTTGTTTGTCATTGGTTTCAACATCTGAGTAATGAGACCAGAGTCTGAGCAAACTGTTCAAATGATTGGTGTTATCTTTATCTTCAGTTTATTTCATGGTGTTCTGAAGGGGTATAGTTGGTGCATGGTTGATGATGAATCAATTATAGGCGGAAGCAGTGGTGTCAGGTTCGCTTGAGTGTATATCGATGGCGGAACTAGGTAATTGAGAAATAGCAATGTGGTTTGAATGATATTTGGCAACATAAGACTGCTCTCTTTATTGTTATATATTGTTGTAATTGATGGTAAATTATTTGCCTTTGGCTATTTTGTCTACAGTAAAGAATGGATTCAGAAAAGTATGTGTCATAATATCATCAAAATCTGGCTCCTCTGCAGTGGTAGGGAATATCAATTACCAATAATTATGCAAATTTTTTCTCGTGGAAAGGAGGAAATTAATTATACCACATTAAAGAAAAAGTTATGGTGGGAGTCGATTCAGGAAGGATGGTTTCCCAATGTGTTCTTGTCAAACCTCAGGAGGCAATAGTGTGATTTACCCTTATTTCTAAATCGTGTCTGACTTGCCAATGAATTGCAACAAGACATGGTGATATAAGTTAGAACACATTGTGAAACATTCTTTGTACATAAAAACTATTGGTGAACCTAATTGATTACAGGTAACTCAGTTGGAAAGAAAATGTACACAACTTTACTGGGATGGGCAGCACTGTGGCCGGTGGATTCACTGCTTAACATGTTATTGAATCGTCAGTTTTTCTTTTGGTACGAGTTCCAACAATTTTTTTGCAGTAGAGTTTGAGAGGTGGTTATGAGTTTCTTTAGGAAGGGAATACTTTAATGGTGCTAATTTTGACATATTCTTGAAAATACCTAAAGATATGTTCTTCTGAGAATATATTTGATGCGAGTCTCGTTTTAAATTCCTTCCTTCACTTCCTTTAATTGTTTCTATGGTTTTTACCCGTCTCTCCTTTTCTCTTCCACCTGCACTTTCGCACCCCGGGGTACTTGTAATGAAATGCAGAGAGGCTATTTCTAAAATGTGTTCCTATCATGCACTTGTAGTGTCTACATATAATTATGTATACATATATATTTGCATTTATTTCTCGATTTTCATATTCAGACACTAATATGTGACTTATAAGATGTTAATGTATCTGAAGTTTGTTGTCTCACTGCGAACAGGGCATCCAGTTTACTTGATTAAGTGGGGATTTGAGTGATGGAACCATAAAAAACTTTCATTTTTTACTCGTAGTTTCTGAAAGTTTAAACAAAGAGAACACTTTGTATTCGTTCCTTAAAAAGTCAATGGCTAGAAGTCAGACAGATTTGTGTGGGAACCTTCGATTCACAGATTTCATACCACTCTGCTGCCTGTGTAGGCAAATTGGTTATCCTAGCTCATGCCCCTCCAAGGGTGGCACTATCTTGTTACCTCGGTGTCTCCTCAAATACCATGTTGATGTTAAGTTATTGCGTAGCTTCAATATTGTTGATTCTACTCTGTTTCAAAATGTTAATCAGATGTTATCAACTTATCATGATAACTGTGTAGCAATTACCTATTGAAGTGAATATATGGATATTAGCCATGCAGCAATTACCCTGTCAAAAAGAGAGACTGCATGTGCTTTGTCCAAGTTAATGATTATTTTTGTTTCACATTGTAAAACTTGGGTTGTGCAGCATTAAAAATAGACTGCCAATTGTTATTTCTAAGTATATGATTATATGTGGTTCACATTGTAACAGTTTCCTATTTTATATTGTTTGAATTGTGCATCCTATGATTATTTGTAAGTTTTATTTTATGTTATGTTTTTTAGATGGAGCTGTCTGGTGAATTGTAGAATGTCATGTTATTTGCTCAATCAATATATGTGATATTTGAACTTAATACTTTTAGTATGTTTTGAAGAAGCTGCTACACGGCTTGAATGGTGTATCTTATGGAGAGGTTAGACGTGTAAAAAAAAGAAGAAAAAAAAGCCTGCATAGATGCTAGTGAGTTTAAAATGCAACGATACTTTCTTGTCCAGCTTTTGAGGAGTGCTATGTATGTTATATTTGGAGTTTTTACTTGGCATACTATATCTTAAAGGAGTTGCTGCACTTATTTGCATTCTATTTGTTTTTCTCTGTTTGTTTCAAAAGTCTTGGCCTTTTCACCTTTGCCCTTTTAGGATGAACTTGCAAAATTGCACATACATTTATTTTAACTTCTTCGAATACTTCATGGTCTTTTGGTAAATTGAATACATCCTATAAATGGAGAACAAATTTTTGGGTTCATTAATGTAGAATCACAAGGCTCTCACTGCTGCAGAACTATTAGAACAAGGTTCCCACTATTAGCCTCTTAGAACAAAACGAAAAGAAAATGTCAGTCTAGTGGCAAAAAGTATATTGTGATTACATTAAGGTTCCCACTATTAGAACAAGGTTCCCACCGCTGCAGAGCCTGATGCCAAAAAGTAGAATCACATTAAGGTTTGTGAGGTTATTGTGACTTTGTTGTGTCATATATTTGAAGACATGAACTAATTGCTCTGTACAGATTATTATCATGTGGTACGTGAATTTCTTTTCTTTTTTTTTTTCCTCCAATTATTGCCGGTTTAGGGATTTGACTAAGAACTTCATGGCATTTCCAAAATAGAGTGACATGGCTGACTTCATTTTCATTTCTGTCAAAAAACCAGGTGCTTCTATTCTCTGCCACGTTTGATGATGCTGTCAGGGCATTTGTATCGAAGATTGTTGAAGACCTTTTCAAAGGCGATTACAATCAATTGTTTGTGAACAAAGAAGAACTGTCCTTGGAGTCTGTAAAACAGTACAAGGTGAAATGTCCTGATGAACTCTCGAAAATAATGGTGATTAAGGACAGAGTTTTTGAATTAGGACAAAAGTTGGGGCAGACAATCATCTTTGTTCGCACGAGAAATAGTGCAAGCATGTTGCATAAAGCACTCACTGATGATGGCTACATGGTGACGACTATTCAAGGCGCTCTCAAGCAAGAAGATAGGGACAAGATAGTCAAGGAATTTAAGGATGGATTAACGCAAGTACTTATATCAACCGATCTTCTTGCCCGCGGTTTTGACCAATCACAGGTTTGGACATCTTAGCTTATCTGTTGTTGATTTTTCCCATTTAGTGCCCAGAATGCCTACATCATAACGTTTCCATCTTAATAGGTTAATTTGGTTGTCAATTTTGATCTTCCAGTGAAGCATGACTTCCCGTCAGAGCCTGACTGTGAGGTATACTTGCATCGGGTTGGGAGGGCAGGACGTTTCGGTCGCAAGGGTAAATTTTATGGAGTTTTATATCCTGTCTTTGCTAGCTATCCACATTTATGAACTGTTTATTCCTAGAAATACATTGGTTCTCTGTCAAATTCTTTTTTCTTTTAAGAATTCTTAAAATTCTTTGTAGTTAGCCACATTATAGACTCGGTTGAATTTCTCCAAACATGAAGTACCTTGTGCAAGTATTCAGTAATAGTTATGAAGTTAGGATTTTAGTTCAAGCAATTTAGAATTAGTAGTTAGGCATCTATATGACGTAGAGTATAGAACTGGATACTCTTTTGAGTATATGTTCTTATATTAGGATTCATAGATGATGGTGTTATAACCAATCCAGTACACTAGCAGTAACTCTGAGATGTGAACCATTCTTTCTTTTCATTTTCTTTTTCCCTTTTGCTGTTCTATTTGGTTTGTCAAGTATATTTGCCGATATGCAGAATACATTGAGTTGGGAAGTAACGTCACACCTACACATGGGAAACTGAAGCAGGGAACGAAGGCGTTTCTGTCCAAAATATAATGGAAGATAGGAAATGGTAGGTGATATAAGATTAAATAGGATATTTAAAATAAATTCTTTTAGAACCTCAACAATAACACATAAAGTATCAAAATACTTCCACAACCAATTAAACTATCAATACTATTCAATATCTACAAAACTTTAATAGCATTTATACATCATTCCTGCAGAATAAGATTTGAGAGCATGAAAATATGCAGTGAAAATTATGAGAAGCATGTTTCTAGATAGTTTCCAGAACACTTATTCAGGGTTTTTGATATTTTCTTTAAATAATGCTAGGGTTTTTGAATCTTCTCAAAAAACATTTCACATTTATGGTTTAGCCTTGAAAATTTCATGTTACTTTCCATTCCGGAAGAGAGTTTCTCCTATCGAAATGAAATTCAGGTGGTTGGTATTATTAATAAAATCACGTGCACGGGCATTGGTAATAATACGCGTACTTCAATATGAAACAATAAAAATAAAGGATACGGATATTGTTGGGACATGTCAATAAAAGAATATATTTTATAATTGTAGTAATGTATATATTTAACAATTAGAAAATCAACATGCAAAAAATTACTTAAATGACTTAGGTGATAAGGATCCAAGCTACAAAGCAGAGTTCAATGCCAAAAATGTACAAACCCGAGTTTTGTCATTACATAAAAGGAACCTACAAACAAAAGTTTAATTCTAAATGGCTGCTCGACATAAAAGAAAGTCCTATCAAGTTAACTTAATCTTCGAATAAAAGAAAATCCTATTTCAGTATCTGTATACTTGATAAAGATTACAGTCAGCACTGCCATACTTCAGACTTCAGAGGTGTACCCAATACATACTCAAGTCACAAATGCAGACTGGAATTAAAAAATAATAATAATAAAAATTGGATGTGTATTTCACGTACCTAGTATGCGTGTGAATGTACCTTTCAAAGTACTAAAGAGTAATATGTAGTGCGCCCGTACTGGGTACGGCATTTTGTTTTTTTATGAAGTACCTGGGCTTCATAGGTGGTAACTGGTAACTTGTTTTCATGCTGTTTCTGATTGCAAGTGTTATCTTAATAGTCCACTCATAATCTCAGGTAAAAAAAGTTAAGGGACTGCCTCATTTTTGTGAATGTAATGAATGTTGATATCAGATTATCACACATGTTCCTTTTTATCCTTATCGATGGCTGTGGCTTAAGTACGTAACTATGGTTTCACGTCTCCACTGCACATGCGAATGTACCCTGCTAAGCTGCAAAGTACTAGTATCCACTACGACTGTTACGGGGTACAAGTTTATTTTGTAGTACCCGTGCTTCATAGGTGGTATAATTATGGTTACAAGTAATGAGTATGCATGGGTGTCATGAAATTTTGTTACATAAGTAGATATTGCCACCGTACCATGCTGCTTCTTATTGAGGTGTTATCTTAGTAGGCCAAATATTGGGTCAAAATATGCGCATCAATTTTGCATGTGTGGTAACTTGCAACTACAAACTGATCCCTATGATCAAATTATTAATTATCAACTTGGATTAAGCTTAGAATCCCAAAAATTTGTTGCATAATCTGTATTCTATTAGACTGCATATAATCCAGAGCTTGGGCAATATATGTCTATTGGCTGCTTTCCAAGGAAGCATCAAGTTCTATCTCTTTCCATGTTTCTCATAATAGGAATACTTTTGGAGGGTCCAGTAGTTAGTCTTCCTCCTGACCTTTGAACTAATTGTAAATGATTTGACTTAATCCTACAGGAGCTGTGTTCAATTTGCTGTGTAATGATAGAGATCACATGATCATGGCCAAGATTGAGCGACATTTTAACGCCGAAGTAGCCGAGGTAAATATTAAGGTTATTAATGTTTTTCTATTTGCGGTGCTCCATTCCTTTTCATAAAGTAGCAAGAAAAATGATCTGGGATTTTTAGCGCTTCAAATCCAAGCTGGGTCGGATTTTTAGGAGGAATGTCGAATTATCCTCTTGCTATGTCTTTTTGCAGGTGCCATCCTGGAGAAGTAATGAGGATTTTGAGGCTGCTCTCAAAAAAGCTGGTTTGCTTTAAAGTTTGCCATGATCGTATGAGATTATTATATTCTTCAGATGCATAATTCGAAGAGAAGCACTAGACAACTAGTGTTTATTCTTGAAACCCAACAGCAATGGATTTGTGGTGTTTTTGAGTCACCAACATAATCATAGACAGCGGTATCATATGTTTTCATGAATCATATATAGCATGTCGACCGGCTGTTCAACCCTAGTTCGTGGAGGCTTCGGTTCTTGATTTTACGAAAGGATTTTGTTTTAAATTGTCATTTGTATCATTACGAGGACAATTCTTTCTACCTATGTCTCGGATTAGAGGCAAATAATGGTGGGATATATAGGTGGTGGCTTAGAACGGTGATAAAATTATGGTGATATATAGCATCTTTCTTGGGTGGATTCTCAAATTCTCATTACGTATCCATCAAACCTACTTTCTATGGATACGTTGGATCCTGATTTGGATTTACGGACACAAGATACGGAAAATACTTCGACACACGTTACATCTCAATTGCATCTATTGTATGTTTGAGATTACATTATGTCATTATTTTTTATCGGTTAAATCGGTCATTTTATGGATCAACTAAATTAAAATATAATTTAATCATAAAATTAATGTTTGATTCATAACATAATCATAAATTTTTATAAAATGTTTATGATTATATTTATAAGAATTCATAAGCGAAGTATAAAGATTCATAAAATTTATCAAATATATCAATATAATTTATAATAAATTTGTTTATAACAAAATATTTTGTAACAATGGCAATAAAAATTCATAATCAAACTAATATAATTTATAACAAAATTAATAAAATTCATAAAAATAAACTTTGCTCAATGACAATGTTTTGAAGTATTTATTTAAAATTACACTAATTCATAATAATGACCATAGTCATTCGTAATCAAGCCAATAAAGTTCATAACCATAAACTTTAATTGGTGGATTCACGGCAATTTATAACGGGAAGTGACTAATTTATTGTTTGAAGCATACTAATTCATAATAATAGCCATAATCATTCATAATCAAACAAATAAAACTCGTAAAAGTAAACTTTAATTGGTGGGCTCCACGACAATTATGCTTTAAAGTGACTAAATCATTTTTATGATTATATCCATAACAATTCATAAAGAATCATAAAAAATTCATAAAAGAATTATAAAGATTCATAAAATTGCCAAACATACCAATTGAATTCATAATAAATCTATTTATAACAAAACAAATGACCACAAAAATTCATAACAAAAACCAATACAATTCATAATAAAACAAATACAATTTATACAAGCAAGTTTAACCGGGCGGCTATTCAAATAACCATTAATAGCTATTAATTTATTTAAATTTTCAAATTAAAAAATTTTTGTCCAATAATTATTAAATGAAGCGTGCATTGTACCCTTCAAATAAATGGTGTGTATAGTAGTTCTTCCCCACAACGTACATTTAGAAACTGCTATTTCTCTCTGCATGTCGACAATTTTTTTTCAGCATCGTAATTCTTTAGTTTTGGGACTCCATTTTGTGCCTACGGCCCACAGCTAGAAATTTCAGCATCAAACTCATATGCCATTCTGGTTTCTTCATCAGGACAGTATGGACAAATTCTAGCCGTTTGATGCAAAGCATTGCTCTCTCTCTCTCTCTCTCTCGGCCGTACTTTTGTTGTTAGAATGCCTTGTTCACTAAGGTCAACTCGAATTCAGCTACCCATTGCGTTGTTGGAACGCTTTTGTTCACTATAGTTTAATGTTACGGTGGTGACGACGGCAAATATGAAGAAATATTGGTTGACATATATTACGTCAATATAATATATGCATTATATTGCATCCATCCATCCATCCATCCATGTACATGTATAATTTCCAGGTGGTGATATATTGTTTTTATTTTAGGGGATGTATTGTACCCATCTAAAGGATCCCAATAATTTGAGAGAGATGCTAGTTATTAGTTAGTTTAAAAGTAATATAATATTAGCTATTATTTTGTTCAATTAAAAAATGGGCTTGGCTTTTATGAAGCCAGAAAATGGATTGCATATGTGCAGTTTAAGCATTTTAGATAAGTTTTAAGTTTATTTTGATGATCAAAATTGTTCATATTATAGATTTTGTTCGTAAAGATCAATACCATAAAAAAATACGTTGATCAGATTCATTTCAATATCTGTTTAGTAATATTTTATAACTTAGTAAATAAATATGACATACAGAATTATACCTATTTATCTTGATATAAATTGATATTGATCGACTATTGATTAGGATCCGATTAATATAATTTTTAAGAGTATTAAAACTCTCGATGAGAACAAAGTCCAAAATATTATAATTGCACTGGTGCAGTCTAAAAATGGACCGCATAAAAGCCTCTCCTTAAAAAATTGCATAGAGATTTCAAGAAGTCAAAATGATATGCACGTCACAAGTAGTGCCCTTCCACCCATAGTACTCGGGACCTTTTTTGTGCTTAGCATTATATATAATGCATCCCAAATTCCTCATCACCACCAAACAGAGAGAGAGAGAGAGAGATGGGACAAGCATTTTGGATGATGATTGTGGCATCAGTTTTGATGGGGAATTCCATTAACAGTGCAGAAGCATTCATGGAGGAAGCTGGGGTCATACATGTGGGTGGGAGAGTGCTGTGTCAGGATTGCACCGAGGGTTGGAATGAATGGGTTCGTGGTGCCAAGCCTATCAAAGGTAATTTCTCTCTCTCTCTCTCTCTCTCTCTCTCTCTCTCTCACACACACACACACACACACTATGCAACTTTGAGAACCATTTTGGCTAGTTCATTGGGGAAAAAAAGGGGCGGGAGAAACTATGTCAGGTCCTAAAGTATTTATCTTGTGTCACTTTGATCCTTTATGTATTAATTTTTTCAATTTCATTCTTAATATATCAAATTGAATTTTATGTAGTTATTTGTTAATTATAAATGT
>BRYF01000015.1:10725000-10727500 GCA_030159135.1 Actinidia polygama | reverse complement strand
CAGATCTCTCATCAGTCATTGCCGAGGTTGTTCATCTGCCCCGAGACAGTTCACCTTGCCATTCACCTTGAGAATAAGATGAACATGAGAGTCCACCCACACTGCTTCTTACGTCGCTAATAGCCAATTCCACAATGGCTCGATAAGCTCGCCATCGGTCTTACCTCGCCCGATTCTTTGAGGATATTGAGGTGATCCTGAGACTTTATCCCCTTGAGACTTCATCTCTATTACGTCTCCTACCTTCATGGTGCGTTCTTTATTATTCTCTTCGGTCTCATTTCCACATCAGAGGGGATTGTAGTGTCCTCACTCCGGCCGGTAACTCTCTTGCCTAGGTCGCCTAAGGCAACTACCGAGCTTAAGAAACAATTCTAATTGTTAGTTGCTCGTCTCAGATTTCTACCACAACAGAATTCAATGTAATTGTTTTTGTAATTTGTTGCCAATAATTTGTTGCCAATTAGTGGCTTACTTTCAAATTAGTTGGTGATTATGAAATAATTTACCATGTGTATAAATGATGTCATTTTCTCTTTCTATATGTCACACTATTGGGTGTTTAGCTTTTTTTTTTTTATAGCAATTATAGATTTAATTGGGAATGGGAATGGGAATGGGAATGGGTAAATCGGTTTATATGAATGTCTGTCTACGGCATTCTTTCCCAAATTAGTTTTTTTTTTGTGTGTGTGTGTGTGAAAAGACCCAAATTAGTTTGTTGGTGCATTTCACTTGTCCTCCTTTTCTAGATTTATGAATAATTGATTTTGACCAATCAAATCGCAACACGTAATGAAATACGGTATTTTTAGGATTGTAAAAAATAAAAAAATAGATGGAAGAGCTTTTAAGCATCCACATCAGCCTCACTAAAATTGATCCAAATTATAACTAAAAAACCACTAAATTATAACTAAAAAATTATCATTTTTTTGACACTAACTTCATCAGTTTCTCTATTTTAATTATATTCTATTAGAATATTATTTATTTAATATTTAACCATTCTATTCTCAAATTTTCTTTCCCAACTGTCATAGTTTTGAAGTGGTCATATTATTTCAATGGTGATGTTTTTAAAGAATATATTTTTTAAATAGTCATATTATTAAAACGGTCTTATTATTCAAAGGGTGATATTTTTTTAAAGTATATTTTTAAAACGATTGAACGGTATACACGATGAAATGACCAAATTTAAAAAGTTAATTGATACAATTGAAAAAAAATCTAAAAAAATATTTTAATAAAAGTATAAGAGTACAAAATATAATTTATGCTTTAAATAGCATCTTAATAGTGAATAGTCAAATGTGACTAGGCACGGTAGCAAATTTATATTTATAGAATATTTTAGCTAATTTAGCCAAAATTGGTTTATAGCCAACTTGACGTGGATGCTCTTAGCCTCCAAAAAAACAATATCGTTCTATAATATAATATAGAATTTATCAAGCAAAAAAGTATAACTAAATTTATTTGATCTTTTGGATGAAGAAATATGCAAGTTACTTTACAAGTTTTATAACAAAAATTCCACTAATTTTAATAGATACATGTCGTATAGACAAAATTGTCGTTATTTTAATTATAAATATATTTATTTATTAATTATTCTATTAAAAAGTGTTAACACGTCACTACCATGACCACCACCAAAGCAACTGCCACTGTTACCCCCGCCGCCATTGACAAATAAATTTTACTGTTGAAAAAAAAAATACTCTTATCACCCGTATAATTGCGACTACGGCCATTTGATAAATTTCACTATTGAAAAAAAATACTTTCATCGCCACCACAATTGCCGTCACTTGACCATTGCCACCGCCACCAAATAATTTTCAGTTTTTGAAAAATTTTACCATAAAAAAAACCACAATTGCCGCCACCAGATCATTGTCGCTGTTGTCATTGCCAACCAACAAATAAATTTTATTGACCATAATTTTTTTTTAAATTTTTTTATTTTTGTCACCGCTACCATTCCCATTGTTACCGCCATTGCCACCATTGGCCGATGCCAGCCACGTAATAGATAAAATTTACGATGTCAAATAGATAAAATCTCTATAGACGTTTAATTCAAACAGTAAGATTTTTAAATAGGAAAACTTTATGTTTACATAATATTTCACTGTTTAATTTTCTACAGACTATTCATAGATTAAAACTTCACTGTTAATTTTTCATTCATAGAATACTCAAACAAAAAAATTGTTATTATTGGTCGCAGAAAAGTTCACCGTAATTTTTTCAGAAAGTTCATTGAAAAAATTATCCGCGATTAACTGGAAAGTGACCGCGGGTAGTGGTAGTCAGAGTTAGTAGGGATGGCAACATGTCATGAGAAATGGGGATAAACATAGAGACCAGAATAAGGGTATTTTTGTCCAATTTGATCAAAACGAGTTTTGCCATTAAGATTTTGTGACGTAGATCAATTGCAGTAAAATTTAGTCACCCTGGACCTTAGAGTAAAACTCCATTTACTTAA
>BRYF01000015.1:10715000-10717500 GCA_030159135.1 Actinidia polygama | reverse complement strand
AGTAATCTAATATATTCCCCTTTTAACATTTTAATTTTGAAAAAAAAAAGAAAGAAGAATACCAGTAAGCGGTATAGGGGGGTTTTTGGAACTTTGCTATTCGCAGTGGTGAAACACAGTTGGGAGCTAGCCTAATGATGTTATTAAAATTATTAAATTTTCACCAAGAAAGTCAATCTTGTAAAAAAATGTGGTTGTTTGAACATTAGCAACGACATGATTGATCGGAACTAGGTTTGTTTCCAAATTCGTAGTGCCGTTATTATTTTTTTTACGAAAAATGTGATTTGATCAAGTGGATTTCAATGCCCTACTAATCTTATTTATTTATTTTATTTTTTACGGATGACTTGGTCAACAATATATAATTCGGGTTATGGGCTTGGAGTGGGCCCAAATTTGTGTACAACATGGTGCTGTTTTCCCAAAACAGAAACAAAAAAAAAAGTTAGTGACATGCATATAGCTCTTTTAAAAAATAGAATCTTATTATATTCTAGCTTATTTTTCATTCCTTCAAGGTCGCTAATTGTTCTTGCAACTCTAATCTCTAAGAAAAGGAAACATTTTTTTTATATAATAATAGTTTTATGATTTGGTTTATGAAACAGTGCATGATCTGTACATGTGCTTCTTGCCCAACATTTCACATAAAGCAGTACAACCTGTATTGATCTTTTTATGAGTTTATCATGTAGTGTTCTTTTTATGAGTTTATTATTCGTTTATTTTTATAATTTGATCCGTTCAATTTATAGTCCTCTGAGTAATATGACTTATGCAAAAAATCGATTCGATCGGATATCAGTAGCCAAATGATCGGATATTATTTGTCTTATAGTATATTTAAAAAATCATACTTATCGTTCAATTATTTTTAAAAAATGTGTATAGATCATGTCATTACCAATGTTCGATCAATCTAATTTTTTCATAAATGATCAATTCAGAGAGTTTTATAATATTTACGATTAGATACTTAAAATGAGTCTATTTTAAGAGCATTATAGAATTATAGTGTTTTAAGGCACTACGAAAACCCAAACAAGGGAGAATAACACATTTTGCACATATACTATGTCACATCTGGTCTAATGTGGTAGATATTGTTTTTGATAAAATTTAATTAACATGCACAAAGTTTAGACAAAATTGATTCCCAAAACTAAAAAAGTGATTTGTTTTAGTTTTTAATTACTAAAAATGGAGTCAGGATTGGGTGGCAAATAATAAAGTAACTACTTAAAAATTAGATAGACTACTCATAAATTTATATTGGCTTAAAAATGATAAAAATAGTGTAAAAACATATAGAAAATATTACGTAAAAAACTTTATAATTTGACTATTGTAACAAATTAAACTCTATAATTTTAATTATAACAAATCAAACTCTGCAGTTTTAATTCTGTAGTAATTCAAAATATTTATTATTTTTCATCCACTTGGAGTTAACGGAATTGAGCTGAGCCAAGCCGAGCTTGATTTTTGGTGGAATGGTTTGGGCCGGTTGAGTCCTTCAATGTACATAAGTCACGGCCAAGGCCCTAGGCCATGCCCTTGTTTGAGGTAGAGGTAGAGGTAGAGGTAGAGGTACGCTTTAAGGAATCTTTGTTCAGCCATACCCAAGGGGGATTGGGCTGGGCGTAAGCATAGGGTACATGGGCCAGCTCTTGGGGTTCAAGCCCAATTTATGACCAAAAGCACCACCGTCATTAATCTTCGTGACTTATGGACTATCTTAAACTTATTTTGGTAATTTAAATCGCTCATCTTAAAGGATTCGTTAAAATCATTTATGAAAAAAAATTTGTTGACTAAATATCAATAATCGGGAAGCCATGGGGGACAATTTTAAAAAATTCTATTACTATACTACTATTTTTGTTATTTATCATCAAACTATATATGTAAGTCCATCAGCCCTAAGTTTTTTTTGTATAAAGTAAATTTAAATATTAATCTTTCAATATTAATGTTTTAAAAGTTTTTTTATTTGTTAATTAGTTAAATCTTTCTTTTTTAGAAATTTAATTTTATTTAGACAACTTCTAATATATATTATATTAAATTATACAATATAATCGACCACGATGCAATATACTCGCTCTTTAGTAAATATGTAAATTGAGCTAATGTTATTAATTTTTTGCATTTTATGTAATACAATAAACATGCTTCGTTATATTCATTTATTTTAAAGTTTTTTTTTCTTTTTGAGTAAAAATTCATGTTGTATTCCATCGACAGTGGCGGGGCCAGAAAACATATTCAGGGGGAAGCCATTGAAAAAAATTTATGGAGGGGTATTTATAATTTTTGAGTGGGGGCAAAAAAAAAATCAAACTTGAGGGGGGAAAAGCCCACCTGGGCCTATGCTGCCTCCGCCCTCTGTCCATCGATCTTTTTTTTGAAATTTTTTGATAATATATATGTTCGTCAGCCCAAGGACAAATTATTGACTGTGTACCTGAATACATATACGAAGGAAATGTACAAA
>BRYF01000015.1:10687500-10690000 GCA_030159135.1 Actinidia polygama | reverse complement strand
TTTCCATTAGAGTTATGCAAGAAATCAATAAAATATACCAATAAAATAAACGCTCTCTACCTCTAATCAATCTTCCTATCTAATTGCTAGTCATCTATAATTATAAATCCATTTCTTATATATTTAGGTTGTGTTTATGTTGAAATTTTGATGGGGGAAAGAAAATGAGAAAGAAACAACAGTAGAGAATCTAACTATTCCAAACAGTTATAGTTGGATTTTTTAACTTTTTAATTTTTTTTTTATTAATTTTATCAAATCCTTAATTCAAATGCAGGTTTAATGAGATTAACCATCCAATCTTTTTATTTGAAATCCAAATCTATCAAAACAGAGTCAAAAAATCTCATTTCCCAGTTAGTAATGTAATGAAAGTACCACATAATATATATATATATATATATATATATATATATATATAATTTTAGGGTTAAAATACCCTTTTTAGTTGGTCCACATTAGAATATATATACAATTTTATTTTGTTTTTCATGCCGAGTGGGTCCGTGCGACACTACTCATCAATGGGTGGCGTCGCCACTGAACTAGATTTCCACATAATACTTCACAGGAAAAAAATATATGGGAAAAAAATATATGGTACACGCTAAATCATTTTTTTCGTAACTCTGTTCAATAATTTATAACTAAAATTACACATATTTAGTTAATTTTTATCTATAATCACTAAAGTCCACTGTTTTAAGTGGGTACTTCACAAATTAATTACAATTATTTGTAATGTTCACTGACATAGTTGCAGTCTTAATTCCATTGCTTTTAGAGGTCCCAGCAAGGTCTTCTGGGAACAAGTTCTGATGAAGCAACCCTTTTCCAAGATCAGTTAATGCAAGATGCATTTAAAAATATAATACAAAAAAAACTGGACATGGACCAGACATTTTCACTCCGACATGGCTGGCCAGTACAGTGATGAACTACTCCACTAGTGATCCAAACAAGAAAGAAGGATTCCATCTGGGTTTAATGGGTCCACCAAATATATATGAATAATAGAAGCTTTGGGGAATACAATAGTAAGCATGGAGACTCTTCCCTTATAAAGCAAATCATTTCTCTTAGGGATGAGATCATAGCAGCTGAGGATAACGTGGAGGGAGGTATTAAGAGGATAAATCAATGGACTTCAAATGGGGAGTTCCAATCCAAGAAGGCCTATGACATAGTGTCATTACTCCCAAGCATTCATTTATTTTGTGGCTGGGATTAAAGGAGAAGCTGCTAACAAGAGATAAGTTCCAGGAAGTTATTGAGGATCTCGTATGCCATCTGTGCAGATCAGAGGCAGAAACAATTGATTATCTTTTTTTCCGCTGCAGAATTAGCAACCAGATTTGGTCTATGATTAAAAGCTGACTGGGAATCACTAGGGCAACGCATACCATAAAAGCAACGGTAAAATAGATGATCAAAGAGGCCAGAGACACTGGGATTCAAGCAAAGATCAAGAAAATAAGTCTTGCCAATACAGTTTACCATCTTTGGGAAGCCAGAAATCTGAGAATTTTTTAAGGTAAAGTCAAGAACCCGGAGGCAATTATCAAATGTATACAAATTCAAGTGTATAGATGCACGTACAGTTTGTACCCAGACATAGAAGCCTTCACTTGAATTTCCTTTTTAGTTCCCTTGCTCTTGTTTGAGTTTTGTAGGCCTTAGGCCTTTTGGTACGCTCATGGGCTTGTCATGAATTCTTTGTACATTCACTTTTGATCAAATATACTTATTTACCAGATCAAAAAAAAACATCAAATTGATTTTTTTTTTCACATGATAATTGAGAGACTAGCATTTTATCCTTATATGACAAAAGTATTTAATTTTTTTTAAAAATAAAGGTTATTTTAGTTTATTCTTGGGCATGTGAAAATTAACCAGGTTTTTCAGAAAACGTCGTTAGTAACTATGTTTTCACAATATTGGGTCCAAATAAAATAATAAAAAACATTTTTAAAAAATAAAAAAATATGGGATTAAAATTGTGATTAGTAACCATGTTTGTTGACTTTAGAAAGCGTGGTTACTAACAACACTTTCTAATGCCAGTTAATCACGCTTTTAACCTAATAATTGTAATTAATTTCTTTTTAAACCCTAACCCAATCTTTTTAGTAGCGGGTGGCAACGACAGTGGTGGAGGGATGGTGGTGCTTATAGTAATTAGTAGTAGCGGTGGTGGCAAGAGGTGAAGGGTTGGTAGTGGTGTTGCTGACAGTTGTGGGGTGGTGATATTGGCGATGGTGGAGTTATATTTGTGCATGTCAATGCTTATACACACACATTTGCAAATTCAATTCAGAATTAAATAACTATCAAGTTACTTGAGATTTTTTAAATGTTTAGCTTACATTTTATTACATTTTAAGAGACACTTAAAATATTAAGTAATACTCAATGCGTTTATCAAACTAACTTAATTCAATTTCACTTAATACATTTAATTTTAAATATTGAATTAAGTTGTCAAACAAAACTTAAT
>BRYF01000015.1:10647500-10650000 GCA_030159135.1 Actinidia polygama | reverse complement strand
AGTAATAAAGTTGGCTAATCTGGAAACATAACCTTAAACATGACAAGAAAACAAATTATTGTATTGTAATTGTAGCAAATAATAATAATGTCCCCATTGCGGGAAGTTTCATGAAGAGGAATGAATGCCAAAATTTATTAAGGCCCGTTTGGGGCTAGGATGATTTTTTTTCTGCGTTTGGAGCAAGTTTATTTGAAGGGAGTCTATTAGTTAAAATAACTCGATTTTTTTAGATACTCCAAACAATACAAGTGGTTTTTTTTTCTCAATTTATTTTTTCAATCTAAAATTAGAAAAACTTAATTTTTTTAGCTAGCCCAAACGCGGCCTAAATTAGAATGAACATAATTTTCCAAATCCCTGGTGGGTAGCTATTATATATTTAAGTGGGTGACCATGCACTTGAGTCCCACAAAACCTTTCGAATTATGAGTGAAGCTTCCTAACTAGGGGTTAGAATGAATGGAAAAGATTTGATGGGGTCGTTTGTAATGAAATTCACGACAAATTTTGGGAGGTGATCATAGCGCACATTCTCAATACAAGTGGTGTACTTAGTTTTAAATGGGTGCTGGCTAATTAGCAGCTTTTCAACTTGTAGCTTAAAAAAAAGCAACATTTTGAAGTATTTGTAGAACTTTTTTGATGCTATTTAACTTATAGTTGGCTTATTTTAGGGGTGTGGACCTGGTTTTGTTAGTACTTTGAAAAATTACATAAATGGGTAATAGCATTCATTATTTTCTATTAAACTAAGGAGAGAGATATTTTGGACAAATTTACTATAAAAATAATTTTGCAGTTGTCGTAGCAAACGTACAAATTTAGTTGCTTAGGAGCATCACCTCTAAAAATTGTGTTTTTCTTCATAAATATTCACATTCGATTCAAACATTTTAGTATTCATAATGAAATTCTTAATAAACTGATATTTAGTTTTTCATTCAAACGTAGCTTATAGTAGTCATTACAATCTAATATCGTTTTCTATAACTGATAAAGTATCTCTAGTTGATCACCAAATCTCTCGTCATTGTCAAATTTTCATAAGAAAAGATAAAAAAATATTTTCCTGAGATTTGACCAATACATGCATTTTTGTGCCAAATCTAGCATAAAGCTTGTCATGTTATCAACCAATATTTGAATTCTTATTGTTCACAATGGAATTTTTAATAAAGCAATGTTTGATTTTTTTTGTTTATATTATAGCTTTAATCCAAACGTAATTTAAAGTAGTAATTACAATTTATTGTTGTTTTTTATAACTTAAGTAGTCATTACAATCTACTGACGTTTTCTATGACAAATAAAACATCTTTACTGGTTCACCAAATCTCTTGTCATTGTCAAATTTTGATAACAGAAGATCAAACGTGATATTCCATTGCTTAGGCAAATGCTTTTTCAAAAATTGATAAAAACGTGCATTTTTGTGTTCAACTAGGCATGAATCTTGTCATGCCATCGTCAATGTTCTTAATAATTTGATTCAATGATAAAAAATAAATAATTATGCCAAAATCATAATAATTAAATATGCTTTACAGTGTTTACGCGTCCTGTGCCAATGCAATCACCAATATTTTTTACTTAGGATAAGCTTTTTATAATATATATTTTGTAAGTATTGTGTATGAAATATGCTTTAAAAAGTTAATAAAAAGAAAAAATATATAATTAGTTGTATTCATCCGATATAAACAATCTAAATTCATACTTTATTTTGTTGACTTTATTTTCACGTGATTGATTGATTATTTATTTGTATGTATTTTGATCATTCAAAAAGGACTAAAAGTTAAATTAATCTATATGAAATTTATTAAAAGTTAAATTAAAAAATTAATAGATATTTAATCCACATTATAAAAATAAATTCGAGTCTTAACAGTTAATTAGTAGCGTTTTGTAATGGATTGAAAATATTAAGTCGAGTGACCATCCCTCCAAAATTTGGCACTTAGATAACTAGACAATGCTCAAGCGATTTCCCAAACAATATAATATTTGTTGAAAAAAAGTTAAAGTTTGAGCTGAGTTTAATTCAATTTTTTGGGTGGGTTCCGGTTATCGAAAGTATTGAATCATGTGTGAAATGGATTCTTCTTTGCGAGTAGATAACCGTAGTATATTTATTTGCTCAAAACGGATAAAGGGTGAATGAGAAAATATTATCCGAAGTTCTACCATTGATATGGAGAAATGTGGAAGTCCCACGTCGAAAAAATAAAAATATTTTAATATGTTAATATACTCCAAGCTAACTTAAGCTAAATGAGTACTTAGAGTACCAAGAGGGAATTATGGATAAAGTGAGTCACATTGTACCTTAGCTATCATGTGCACGCGCGACTGCGCCGCAGCCGCGAGTCGCGGTCCGCGTGCGCGCGTGGCGTGGCGCTATTAGTGGCGCACTTGGCACTTGGGTGCGAGGGGGTGTATTGAGTAATTGGTTAATTACTTTTTATTCCTGTAGTTTTTAATTACAGAATAAGTT
>BRYF01000015.1:10625000-10627500 GCA_030159135.1 Actinidia polygama | reverse complement strand
CTCTCCGGTTGCATTTGTTGCAGGCTACATACCATGATTATGGGCAAGGGGCACTGCTCTTATTGTTGCTTTTATCCAGATGTTCAGCCCTAGTTTAGTGTGGAAGTGCACAAGGTCAGTGGTAGTGTTTTGAGTGGTGTGATAGTATACCCATTGTGATGCCAAGCTTGCAAATGTCTATTGGTTGGAAATCTGTTGACGATGGTGTCATTGGGGGCCCTGCTCCTATTTGTGCTGTTGTGACGAAGTCTTCAATTAGTTTAGGATTTTCTTTCTTCCTACATTTACATTGGTTGGGAGTTGTATGAGTTGTATAATGTTTGGTAAGGAATTGTTCTTTCGATATGAGAAATTTGTAGCGAAAAGGTGGTTTCGCAAGCTGAGTTACATGGTGGCCTCTTATGGAATGTCACATGTGGCTGCCATTTGGAGTGCCATTGCATCGACAACGCTTCCTGCTTACTCTAAGGAGGTGACGTCCGAGAGAAGAGCGAGATTCAGGACCGATCTTGCTGGGTAGCTTCCTTTGGATGGCTCATCACAAGGCGGTAGTGAACGACAATGGAGGGCAACTCCGTCTGCTATTGCCTTTTTCGAGGCCTAAACATTGATAGCGCCCTTTAGAACACCTTGCGCCTTCGGTGCATTTTAAGGTGTAAAGATAATAATAATAATAATAATTTTAAATAAATAAATAAATAATGATGTAGTCTGCCTACCTACGAAGCCATATCAATATCGTTTTTATGAACAAATGCTAAATTTTGAGCAAAAATTAGGTGAATTGGAACTTGTAAAAGGGTAACAATTCGAGCAATGCCATATTTTTAATTATTTTGGTAGGAATCATCTACTACCGTCAAGCTACATAAATGGAGGCCGGCAAATGGTTCGAATTGTAATGAGTTAAAATTTTTTATTAAAATTTAATTTGTTATCACGGTCAAAAACGATAATTTAATAGTGTGCTTGCTGAGCATAAACAGAGATCCATGGAGATAAAAAGAAAAAAAAATTCTCACAAAAACAAATAAAAATGTATCTAAGAAAATGATGTGTGTTATTTGAATTTGCATATGATTTGAATAATTTGATTATCTTAATTCTAAGAAACTACCCATCTAAAAGAAATTCTAAGAAACTAATGATAAAGTTTAATATTTATAGAATTCTTATGGTATTAACAGTCATATATGTAATAAAATCCATAAATTCATATTTTTGTATATATTTATATATAATTTATATCGATTGTACGTTTTTATAACTTGGACTTCTTACACACTTATATGTCTAATAGGATTACCCCATTGACATGACATTTTAAAAATATAAGAGTACAGAGAGCGTCACTGTCACACCCCCAACCTAATTAGACATAATCAATGCGTAATTAGGCGGGATGTGATCGCACATGTCACCATGCTTGCGAACGACACCTGATATTTACCACATTCTCAATAAAATCAAGAGATATAATTACTCATTCACTGGAAATTAAAAACCAGACTCCACATCCATTACTAATGTCAACCACTACCATAGACAACATATCCTAAGCAGAATATAAACAAACTCTCTTCTAAAACATAAATATTTACACAAGTAATTCAAATTTAAACAAAACTATTTATAGGCGAGAACTATCCCAAGTTCTGCCAATGACAATCAACCACGACCAAGAAAGTCTCCATGTCTAGGATCATGACCTCAATGAACCAGATAGCTATCTACATCTCCTCACCTGTCGAAAGAGTCTGTGTGGGTGTGAGCTAATAATCAGCGTGCTCACGATAGATAATCAAATTCATAAAGAATGATAAAGGAATGTCACACATCATAGATATCCATCAATATCCACCACAAATATGGTAATCAAACTTATAAGGAATAATATAAAACACCATCCATCATAGATATACAGAAATAAAGTGCAACAATGCAATGATGCAAAGATGCAACACCCACATGTGCGCGCAAGTTTAGATAACGTTGGCCCAATGTCTGATGGCTCGTTATCAAGGAATGCCCACCGTGGCACCCCTAGGCTAGTCCACCGTGACTAAGCCTTAGTTAACCCACCGTGGTTAACTTTCACCAGTGCAATGCAAGACACACAATATAAATGACATGCATTGCCATATCACCTCATGTATAATCACCATATCACCTCATGCATAATCATCATATCATCTCGTATATATACACCTCGTGAATATAATCACCTTGATCATATAAGAAATAAACAATTCATTATGAATAAGATTATCACATATTATATTCCCACCTGTTACCGCACTTACACCTCGCTTTAAGTTGTCTCGAAGACTCTTTCCCTTACTTAGCTCCTCGAGGATCACCACTTTACATAGAACGATTGTATTTCATTTCGGCTCCATTTCGGAACCTATCGAAAGAATCACCGATAACAATTAATTCAAAATAATGATCCAATTCTATAATTTATAATTTAACCCTATAGATTTTCATTAAATAATAA
>BRYF01000015.1:10615000-10620000 GCA_030159135.1 Actinidia polygama | reverse complement strand
AAGTAGATACTTGGCGATAAAACTCTGTAGTAGTACCAATCCCACTGGTTAATCTTTTAAATGCATATAATATTTAAAATATAAGATCATTTATCATAAAGTTATTATTATTGAAAATATATTTGTAATATATAGCTTTAAATAGATTAATAATAAATTTATATAATACACGTTTTAAAAATACTAATTTACATTTTGGATTAGGAAAGGTAAAAATGGTTGTGTTTTGAAGACCTAATAGTGATTTTTTTTAAATATTAAAACAAAAAAAGTGTTATTAGTTCTAGCATCTCCAGTCCATCCTCCATTTCTTCATTGTAGAGTAAAATTCAACTCCAACTCATCCTCTAAAACTCTCCTCTAATTGAAGTTTCGATCCTTCAAATATAGAGAAATAAAAGAAAAAATATAGGATCATCCTTTAGTTGAGACGATGAAAACTTAATCCTTCATATGCAACTTTAATTTATACATTAATTTTTTTATAAATGTCAATAATGATGATTTAAAAAATTGTAGGTAAAGCAATAAATGATTAGGTTTTAGGTAAATTTGAGTGAGTTTTTTAAATTGTAAAGGTAGTAATGTGTGGCATGAATGATAAAAATACTCTTAAATTATTTTTGAATATATTACAATATATATTTTGATAAAACTAAAATGGAGTAATGGGTTGAAGATACTATTAGAGTTAGTATAAATAGTTATTTTTTCTAGATTTACTTTTTAAATAAAAAAGTATTAATTGGATCATGTACAATAGAGACTTGTGTTGGAAGGGAGCCACTCCTCCCCGGACTCCATCCCTCCATATCCATTCATATATTTTTTTTTGTAGGTCTCACTCTCTAGTTTACATCGATAACTAAAATTATTTATTTTATAAAACCCGCAATAAAAGTTATCTATTCAAATAATTAACTTAATTTGACATCTATAAATGAAGAAAAATTGTATTCGTTTAATAAAATAAACTGTTTAAGTTTATAATCATATACATAATTTATATTATCGAATAAAATGCAATTTCTTCATGTGTCTGATAAAATTAACTTTTTTGCTTGAATGATCTTCACAGCAAGATCTCTAAAATGAATATTTCGAAACATCGGTGTGGAATTGGGAGTGCGACTCACAAGAAAAGTGTCGAGGTGTATGAAGGTAGGACTTAGCTTCTCTATGAATTTGGGCTACATAGTTCAACTATTTGGGATCCGTTTAGACAATTCAAATTATTCATATTGTAAACCTTATCGATAAGATTATTACTACAAAAAAATTTATTAATCAGATACAAATAAATAGTTGATCACTATCAATTTATATAAAGATAAATGAGCAAAATCTTGTGTGTGACATTCATTTATCAAGTTACAAAATTAGTATTAATTTATATCCGATCAACATAATTTTTTATATTATTATTTTTTTGCGGTGCATCTACAATAATACCTATTTGGATTATTGAAAGAGGCCTAAAATAAGGCTCAAAATACTTAAAATGCAACAAACAACCTAATTTTTGGATGACAAAGAAGCTGTGTCCACGGAGTAAATGGAGTTGGAGACGCTCTTACTCTTGAAATTTGTCATTTTCCAAGAAATTTCTCTAAGGGGCAAAGCTGACAACCAACTTTCGTGCCATGTCATCATATAATGGAGAAATTTCCAAAGAACGAGGATTTTTGGGACCCACCAGAAATTGCAATCTTTATATAGGGAAGTTTCCCAAATAAATGCTCATTTGTGTACTTGAAGCTTAACAGTATTGGATGGAGAAACTTCCCTCAACAAATATTAACACAATAAATTGATGTAAAAATTTGTGGTACACGATGTGTATATTATAAAAATATTACGATCGGTTGTTATTTATGTTATGATTGGTATGTTAAAAATAGTAAAAAATAATATATTATGCAACGTTGTGGTAAATATTATGATATTTGTAGTAAATTTTTTTATTTATGATTAATTGTGATGAATACTACGATCAATTATAATAATATTATATCATTATTTTCTAAGGTGTGTACTGCAGTCTAGGGATGGCAACGGGGAGGATTCAAGGCGGGTTTGTCCCAACCCAAGAAAACCCTCCTCCCCTCCCCTCCCCTCCCCCTCCCGAACTTGTGACGGGTTGGGACTTAAATCCCGCCCCGTTTAATTTTTTTTTAATTATATATACATATTATAAACGGTATAAAAATATATATATTAAGGATATTATGTTATAATTAAAAAATAATTTTAATTTCTACACTCCTTGTTTTACAATCTACACTCCAAATTTTATCTTTATTAGATAAATTACAAAAATATCATTCTCTTTTATATTGACTTTTGAGGGTATTTTTGTAATTTTACTTAATAAAAATAAAATTTGGAGTGTAAATTGTAAAACAAGGAGTGTAGAAATCAAAACCCTTAAAAAAATAGGGATAATTTTATCTATTTACATATAATTGAGGCGGGTTCGGGGTTTAGTGGACTAAATCCGACTCCGACCCGGGTTATAATTTTTTCTCCATAACCCGCTCTAAACCCTTTTATCCCTATCCCAAACTCGCCCTATTAGGGGAGGGGAGGGGCAGGAATCCGACTTTATGGGGAAAGTGTCATTCCTACTGCAGTCATTTCCTATTAGAGGTGTTCAAAAGAATCGAAAGAACCGAACCAATTCGAGCCCTTTGAGTTGGGTTGGTTCGGTTTTATAAGGCCCCTGGTTCTGTCCTGGTCTTGAAACTTAGCAAACCGATCAAATCGGTTCGGTTCTCAGTTTAGCAATTTTCTGACCCAGAACCGAACCGAAACCGAATTGAAATCGATCCAAAATCGAAACCGACCATATACCCGAAATTAGAACCGATAATATAGTAAGTAATGTACACCCTCGAACACGTTAAAATTTCTCTACCTATATATGCGTCATTTAGGTTAGACTTGTTTTACTTTTAAATAATTTTATATTTTTGTTTGTGAGTTTCTTTAATGCCATAATTTTTATTAAACATGTTTAAGTAGTTTAACAGCTAAACTGATCCAACTCAAACCGATCCAATCCGATCCAGTTAGAACCGTGGAATCGATCCGAACCAATCCAAACCGAGTCAGATTGGTTCGGTTCGGTTCTAAGTACTGATTGGTTCGGTCCTGATTCCAAAAAATTGGAACCAATGATTATTGATTCGGTCATGAGCTAGGCATGCAACCGAACCAATCCGATCGGTGTGCACCCCTATTTCCTAGAGTGATAGACAATAATAGTGGCCACGTACACAACCCATAGTCCATGATGTAAATGTACTGAGTTAACGACTTTAGTACTCATTAGTGGAAATGCAAACTCTACACATTTCTCCACCTTAATTATTAATTCATATGAATAATTCTTGGCTATTAAATTATTTTAATAGGAAAATAATCAAACACCAACACATATATATACAGACACACATTGGTGGTACTAGAGGAATTGGTTGAAAGGATTATGGGGATCGGAATGGTGAGAGAGGAGGGAGAGTGGTCGCGGAGATATGACTCGGACGATCTCACGGCGGCGCTGGCCGAGTTCATCTCCACCCTCATGTTTGTCTTCGCGGGTGAGGGTGCCAGCATGGCGATCGAGAAGCTTACCACCGGCGGCAGCACCACCCCTGCTGGCCTCGTCGCTGTGGCCCTTGCCCGCACATTCGCGCTCTTCGTGGCGATCTCAGTCGGTGCCAACATCTCCGGCGGCCACGTCAACCCCGCCGTGACGTTTGGCGCTCTCATGGGTGGCCAAGTCACCCTCCTACGTGGCATTCTGTATTGGATCGCGCAGTTGCTAGGGTCCACCGTAGCGTGCTTGCTCCTCAAGTTCGCGACCAATGGCATGGTAAGATTATCACTTATCACTACTAATAGCATCCACGTCAGAGTGGCAAGAATCCATTTTTGCTACACTTCCTAGTTATTTTTTGACTATGAATTGTTCACCGCCTAAGTAAATTATATTTTGTATCCCTATATTTTTATTAAAATATCTGTTTTAGATCAGTTCATTTCTAATTGTATTGATCAACTCCATAAACTTAGCTATTCTATCAATATATCTTTTAATTAAGAGTCACGTGACCTTTTTTTATGAAGTCATGTTATATGATCACTTAAAAATATAACGGTTGGAAAAAAATATGACCGTTTTAAAAATATAATTTAAAAAAAATACTATTGTTTGTATAATACGATCATTTTACAAATATAACCATTTGAAAAAGATACCCTTTAAAAAATATCACAGTTAGAATAATGTGATCATTTCAAAAATATAACCGTTAAAAAAAATATAATATAGAATAGAATGAATAAATAGTAAAGAAATAATATTCTAGTCGAATAGAATTAGTGTTGAAAAATTGATTATTTAAAATAGAATTGATGATTTTTGAGTTAAAATTTGTCTCACATTTTTTAGTGATGTTGATACGAATGCTCTAATAAAGCTAGTTATTTAAGTGACTTTGTTTTTTTGGAGTAAATTTCTCATTTTTTATTCTAAGGAAAAGGAATAGAGTTTTTATTTTTTATTTTGTTTAAATATATTAGAAATTATAAGCAATTCATACTTTTAAATTTATTTTATTTTGCCAGACATCATCGGCATATTCGTTATCAACGGGAGTAGGTGTATGGAACGCGTTCGTATTTGAGATCGTTATGACCTTCGGGCTAGTCTACACAGTGTATGCGACCATAGCGGATCCAAAGAACACAGGTATGGGAATTATGGCCCCGATGGCGATCGCCTTCATGGTGGGCGCGAATGTTTTGGCAGGTGCGGCCTTCGACGGGGCTTCAATGAACCCGGCCCTCTCGTTCGGGCCGGCCCTGGTCAGCTGGTCATGGGAGAACCAGTGGGTTTATTGGGCTGGCCCACTGATCGGCGGCGGGCTTGCCGGGCTTGTCTACGAGTTGTTCTTCATGGAGAAAATTTGAGCACAACCGTGATATAACATTAT
>BRYF01000015.1:10590000-10592500 GCA_030159135.1 Actinidia polygama | reverse complement strand
GGATACAGTTGCCATTCCACACGTCGGTTGTTTAATTAATTTAAAAAAATATTGATAAGACACTCTAATTTTCACTGAATGCATTTTAAAACACGTTTTATAAGAGAAACCGTGTTTGATTTTCTTTTTCTTTATCATATCCAATAATCCTAACGACTCTGGTTTTCACTGTACACCGTAAAAATGTTACGTATTTTTGTTGTACTAATTGTGAATTTATGTTGTATATTTATGAATGGGTATGTATAGTAAAAAACAATGGAATTATGCATTTTGAGATTAGTTACGAATTTTATGGTTCATTTGTTACACGTTTTTGTGGTGTGATTTGTGATGTATTTTTATGACATTTTTGTTATAACTTTTTGTAGTGTTAGTTATGTGTTAGACTGGTTAGTTATGAACGGATATGTATCATACGCATTTGAAAACGAGTTATTGCAGCTAGTTATAAAAATGTATGATTTTAGTAAGAGGTGTCAAATGGGTCATGCCGGGCCTGGCCGGCCTGTCCCATTTATTTTCTTGCATGCTGTGTCGTGCTTATTCTTAATCGTGTCGTATCGTGCCGTGCTCATTTGATAAAAATCTCGACCCGGTACGGCCCCATTAGCCCGGTTCATTCGTGTCTAGTGTCGTAGTGTCATTTTTCTTTATAATTGAGTTTAATGCGCCAAAAATATAAAATTATAAAAGATTTACTCGCACAAATATGTCATGCCTTGTTGAAATTTTAACGTGTCGTGACTGTGCCGCCCACCCATTTGACATCTTTTATGTTAGTTATGAACTATTATGATTAATTGTGAAAAACATAGCTTTGGTGTGTACCATAGACTTCCCTGTGAAATTGATGGTGGCATTCACCAAGATTTGTGATGGGAGTTGTGTTTTAGAGGAATTTGTTTGTTGGGAAAATGAATTGGCTTCTTCTCTTATGCATGGAGTTGTTGAATACAATTAGGATTTTGATGTGAACAGAAAGGATGTTCTGATATGGCTCCTTGAGAGAAATAAGCAACTTTGAGATGGCTCCTTGTCTTATACGTAAACTTGAAAACTAGTTGTTTTTAAATTTTGTTACAATGTCTACAGCATTACAATTTACATATTGTTTTACAATATCTATATCATATATATCATCACTATTTTATCTTGTGTTTAGATTGGTTTCTCGATATGGTATTTCTGCATGCATGACTTATCTCGTGAATGATATAGTGCTAGTGTAAAAATCGGCCACATCAACTTTATACAATAGATACTGTATAAGCTTATTGCATGTAAACAAAGTCGGCCCAAGAACTAGGTCATTAATTTCATTGTTTAGGGTTTACTAGTTTTTTTATTTATTTTTATATATACGCACACTTTAGTCAAAATTGTTAAACTTTATTATAATAAGGCCTATGATAAAAACCTTCCTAAATTTTAATTTAGATATCAAAAGCATTCAATATTTTTACCTTTTGAAATATTTTATTTACTTAATATAACATATTAATTAGCCACCTAGCTATTACTTTAACTATAGTGATAAAATAATAAAAAAATTGAAAGATCATGAAATCTCTTTTTCAATCACTCAATTAAAAGCTTTCCATTCTCTTCCATCTCTCAATTATTTTATACAAAAATTTGTCAATCTTTATAAATTACAATTTCTCTCTTTCTATTAATCAATCAATCACCCTTTTCTCGTTCCTTTCAAGTCAATTATTTTTTACATAAACTATTATCTCAACAAAAAAAATTATTTTCAGAGCATGACTCTCTCTGATTTTTTTTTAATCTTCACAAATACAATATTAAAAGAAAAAAAATCTAATGTCACTACATTTTGGGTAAAATTTACTTTTATTTTTATTATCTATTGCATTATTTATAAATTAAAGTTGATAAACTCATATTTAAAATTACAGGGAAGTCTATGTGGATTAGCCATATTATCAAATTAGAAATAGCATGTTAGAAAAGATGGACTACAAGACCTTAATTAACAAATCTACATTCCAAAAAAGCAAGAGAAGTTGGTTTAAATAAATAAAAAAATTTAAATTTAAAAAAATTATAATTAATATAAAATATCAAAAGTGTTGGACTGCCCAGATGTGTGGAATAAGCTTGGGCTTGGAAATGTTCAAGACGGGCCTTGCGCATTTCAAGCCCATCAATTAAGCCCAAACGGATCTCTTAAAGCCCACCAAGTTACATACATTATTAATCCCAATAAGTTGAAAGTTTAGGACTACAATTTTTCCTTGAATTTTTTTGGTTTAGCGAATTTTAAATTTTTTGATTAAATTATATTTTATTTTTTGTTCCTGTAAGCAAGAAGAACCCTAAGAATTAATAATTTTGGAATTAGAAAAAAATGAATATTTATAAAGATGAAAAGTTCAAAAAATAACAGTTAAATTAGTCGTGAAATGCTATTTATACGGAAAACACGTACAAAGTGACGTGTTAAATGTATTTTTGCAATTGTAAAACACAATAA
>BRYF01000015.1:10577500-10580000 GCA_030159135.1 Actinidia polygama | reverse complement strand
TAAGAGTCAAAAAATGAGTGTCATGGTCGCATATTCCATTGACAATGGTTCGGAATTAACAGTCTTTGCCAAGTGGAGTGGCAAAAGCACATTATCCGAACTGCGAACTATGTTTAGTGACAGGTTTCACATTTTTCTTTATAAAATACTCCATCAGTCCCATTTTAATTGTTTATTATTATTTTTAATTGTTCATAAATAATTTTTTATTTTTTATTTTTGATATATAAAATGCACTAACATTTTTTTTATCCTTCATTTATTAAATTCAAATAATGATATTAAAGTTTTAAGTTCGACTCGTTTATCAGCCCTATCAAATAATAAACAAAAATAGGTTCTATTTGGAATAAATTGTACTTGGGATTATTTCTATATTGGTCGAGATTTTATTTTTCCTATAAAAATCGGAAGATTAATTTTGCAAAAAAGATATTACAAATTAAATTAATTTAAATGCTATTTTCAAAATAGTCTTTTTGGGTTTTTCAAAATAATATATTTCGATTAATCTAGGTTTTTGTGTCTTTTTGTATTAATTATTTTTTTACATTTCTGATTCCTCCAGAAAAGATGAACCGTAAAAATAAAATTTAGAATTATTTATTTAAAAAAAAATCTAAAAAAGGTACAATTTATCTCAATCCGAACCGCAGTGCTTATGTAGATACCGTCCTGGCCTACAAATGAGCACCAATCACACTTATCTCGTCCTCTTTTATTTCAAGCATAAAAAGGGTAAATTTCACTATCTTTTTTTCAGGTTTTTGATAAATATAGTCATATTTTTTATAGTTTTAGAAATAATATTAATCTTTCTTATTTTTAAAATTATGTCAAGATTTTCCTTTAAGCTCATTTTTGTGCAAAAAAAATAAAATTATCCTTTAATTTAAGGCTAAAAAAAATCTCAATACACTCATTAAGATAAACAAAAAATCTCATTATTTTAAAAATAATTAATATATAATTTATTTTTTAAGTATGATTAGATTAGGAGCACTTAAAAGGTAAAATATTTAGATCATTTTTCTTAAAAAAATTATTAATAACAAAATTTTATTTTTTAAGTATATTTTTTATTATGAGTACTTATAAAATAAACTCTTTAGATCATTTTTTTTAAAAAATACTTATTTATGAAAATTAAAATTAAATAGTTTATAAATAAATGGTGTTTTGAGAAAACAAGAGACCTTTAATTTATCTTAATGGGAGTGTTTAGAAAAAAAAAAATTAAAAGCTCTAAATCAAAGGGCAAGTTTGCAAAAATATATTAGTTTCAAAAGTAAGGACGGTCAATGTTATTTCTGAAACTATATGGGAGGCTATTATATTTTTCAGAAACCTTACGGGAGGTCAGTGAAATTTACCCAATTAGAAATTATCTGGTCCTTTCGAAATACCGCGTGATAACATGGGTGTTTGTTATAATTAAATTTATATTAAAAATTAATTATTTAAAAGCAGACGTCGATAAGTATTAAAATAAAACTTTTAAAAAATTATTTTTTTAAGTTTTAAAAATTCGTTTAGCCCATAAAAAAAAATAAAGAATTCGTCACAAATAACCTAACACAATTTTCAAAATAAAAAAGCATAAGCAACAATAAATACAAGTGCAGCAAATTGATCCAAGGTAGATACTGTCACCCAAAAGATGTTGCAATTAAAATTATTTTGATGGGTCCACCCCCAAGTCACATAATTCTGTATGATTTTATATATATATATAATTAAAATTATTTTGATGGGTCCACCCCCAAGTCACATAATTCTGTATGATTATATATATATATATATATATATATATATATTTTGGTGCTTGTAGTAAGAAATAAATTAAAGATCAAGCTGTCCCCTATCCATGATCCCTGATGAAGATGCTGCATCTGTTGAAAATTTTCTTCTATGGGGTGGCCTACCAGTGGCCCAATTTGGGATGAAAAGGTGTGAAGAAGGTATTCATTCCACTTTACCAGTTGGGTTGGAAAGGAATAGTAGTAAGAAATAATGTAGCTCTATGGATGGATCGAAAAGTCTCCACTCGACCCCTCCATGTTGGGATGCATACAATTTGAATCGGAATGAATTCAGCTCCTACGAATGACAACAGATAAAGATAGGGATCGAAAAGTCTTTCGCCTTATCTATAATCGACCCCTCGTGTCGTGGTGCATACAATTTGAATCATGCATGCTTTAAGAAGATAATATTTTAATTAACAATAAGCTCGACAACTGTATTTTGAAAGTGATAATCATAGCTTCATTTGTAATGTTATTAAAAGAGAAGAAGATCATAATTTGTCATCTACGTTGTAGAGAGGGCTCCAACAATAGTCTGTCGACTTTTGTGGTATGATCCCTCTCCTAACCCCTTTCATGCATGCTAAAAACGGTGCAATTTACTACATAAGGTGTGAATTAAATTACATACAACATGTTTTTTTTTTTTTTAAATAAGTATACAAATTAGGGATAATTTGTTGTAATATATT
>BRYF01000015.1:10522500-10527500 GCA_030159135.1 Actinidia polygama | reverse complement strand
GAATATTCTTGAAGACTTTCTAAAGTAGTTGAAAAGTGTGGGACTTGAGTGTAAATTTTTCTTTCAAATGGGATGCTACGCCAAATCTCCCTTTAATTAAAGAATTAATCGAGCATTAGCACGTGTTCAAAGTTCGAACGGGTTGTTTTCTTGGGCCCTCGTATGGAATCAGTTGTGCAAGTGGGACTAATAAATAAAATCTTGTGGTCTCTATCCTTTGCCTGTCCCAGTTATAAAATTTGATTCTAAATTTGCATCCTCAACTACGTTAATCTCAAATTAATTTAATAATATTGGTTTTGAATAGTCAAATGAAAAATTATTGATTCTACCATTGTGATAAGATCCCCTTCGTTTTGCCCAATTTTTTTTTATTTTGTCTCAATTTTAGTATCCTGTTATTTTTTAGTTTTATTTTTTATTTTTTATTTTTTTTCTATTCGTTGTGACTAAAGAAACTCGAAATATTCAAATAATAATAATTCCAAAATATTTATTCAAGAAACGGAATTTTTTTTAAAAAATTGACAAAAAACTAAGAAAAAAATCATTAAAAACAACAAGATACCAATACCGGGACAAAAAATATCAAAAAAAATAACTTAAAGCTACAAATCAAACACCCGCACTATCGAACATTTTATTTTTATTTTACAAGAATAAAAAGCCACAATTGGGCTCTCGAACAAAGAGTAATTGAGCTTAGATACGAGGCACCAAATGACACGAAACAATAACAAAATATCAAAAGTCGACTTAAAGTTGTTAATCAATCAAACACCCACTTGAAAAGATGAGGGTAGAGTATTATATTTCCCACAAAAATAAAATTTAAAGGTAAATTAATTGGTATGATCAACGCACAGGGTATAGCTTGGCGACCTTAGCTTTATGTTCAAATGATTGTTAATTCGAGTCTTTTTAAGGTCGCTAAAGATTTGCTCGGATGTTAATTTTAAGACTCCAAATTAGTATTTTTTGAATATAATTGGACTTGTTGGGGATGGTGTCGAAATCTTAAAATTATATTTACTTACTTACTCTCTATTTTCAAGACATTTCTCTCTCTCTCTCTCTCTCTCTCTCTCTTCGTCGTTCTTGGGCCTTAGCAGAGAAAACTCGCACCACCAGCACCTTCAGCACGGCCATCGTTTACCACAAGCACTTGCACACTAAGCAGTGCCACCCGAACCCATAAATTAAGTTACTTGTAATAAAAAAAAAGGCAAAATTTAAGCATAGCCCTATACATAATGATGAAAAAACAATGAGAAATAGGGTTTAAGATGGTGTGGGTGGAATACTCATTGACACAACACGGTGTTGTCTGCACGATTGAGTCAGTTGGATCGTTCATTTTATAGAGTTTATTGACTAAAGTAGTCACAAAAAATCAGATTAATTAGATTTCTTCAAAATCATGCTTTTCGTCCTTTTTTCTAAAGAGAAATGTATTTTAATAATGCAACTACCAATATCTAATCTATCTAATTATTTTTATGAATAATCTAATCAACAAGATCTAAAAAATAAGGGTTTTGATTATATTTTTTGACCCTCAGCGGTCCCAAATCGTGGGATCAGCATAGGTGACCAGATTAGACTCTACTTCATAATTGGACCAAATATGTACGAACTATTTTGTAAATATTGAATTGGTTGTTTAATATGAAAAAAAGAAAAAATTACAAAAAAAAACTTAGGGGGTGATTTTGGTAACAAATTAAACTCTGTATTTTTAATTTGAATAAATTAAACCTTGAACTTTTTATTACATTGTTGAATTTCAAGCAAAGATAAAAAAAAATTAGGGCTTCTAATACCTCAGTATTACAAGCCCTAGAAGGAAATGATGTCATACTTTGTGTTTTTTCTGTTAGAGGTTGACAAATAGTTCGAATTGTAATAAATTAAAAAGTTTAGGTTTTAAGTTGTAATGTGCCCCAAAAAAAAATCTTGTTAGGTGTCCCATTGAACCAGAAGGGGGTCCTAATCTAGCGTTGTCAACAATTTCTTGGTGGAGGTTAAAAGGAGGCAAGAAGTAACCGGTCCCTACCAAATCTTTAAGGTAAGATTTTGCCAGTTCATAGAAAGTGAAACATACCACTTATTCCCCAACATAATAATCAATGAAAATTATTCAGTATTTCATCTCACATGAATAGTGAACTCCATCGTAAATTTGATTTGTTGGAGTTGAACTAAGGGACCGACGGAAAATTTTGACATTGGGATTTGAATGTATATATAAAATATAAATTTTATAATATATGTCGAAAATACAATATTAATCTCAATTTTGAAGCAACGAATCTATATAATTTAAATATTTCAATAGCTAATATTATTAAGAGTATAAAACTATAATATTTTGAAAACCATGACGTGGTAGTCGCCCCAAACTCCTCCCTTTGATCTGGGGATGTTCAGGGGTCGGGTCGGATCGGGTTTGGGGTCACCCAAAACTCGATCCGAACTGATCGGATTAAAAAATTTTGGGTCCGAATCCGATCTAATGGATGATTCGATCGGGTGAAATTTGGTCAGGCGGGGTAAAAATTATGGATTTTAGTGTAATATTTTGTCGAGTTGGGAGGGTTGGGCGATCAGATTAGGCGATTGAATAGCCCGACATCCGATCCGAATGTGTTCGGATTAATTAAAATTCACCCGTTATTCACTATTTGGGTGAACGAATTTGATCGGATAAAATCGAGTTGACGAGTTAACGGATATTTGCACAGCCCTACTTTGATCCATTTTTGATTGTGAACTTGATCGTAAATTTGATTGTTGGAATGTTGCTTTCAGAGTAGGGTTGCAATTGAATCAAAAACGTGCACTAGTGGAGCCATGTAGGAGTGGAGGGCGGTCAACTCACTCATTTCTTTTCAAATTATATTTTCATCTTTAAATTTTAAGAGAATCTTGAAGTTTAGACATGAAGTTTTATTTTTGCCTATTTCTTTTATTATTTCTTATTAAATCCCGGATATAAAAGGTACAAAACTTATAATTTTTTTTATCTTATTCTCTCTATGTACGATGTAAATAATAAACTATAACATCTGGTTCTTTGAATTACATTTTAAATAAAGCTATTATTTAAAAAGTGGACCTGTATGTTCTAGACATTACATTTTTTTAGCACTTCAATATAATTATGATTATGAAATTTGAATATATATATATATATATATATATGGGACGGATCCGAAAACACAAGTTTTGACACAATTTTAAACACTACATCCTAACACTTGAAATCAAGGGCTGAGATTGCAATAGAGTATATATATATATATAAGCCGGATCCGGGGACACAAGTTTTGACACAATTTTAAACACTCCATCTTAGTTATTGAAATCAAGGGTTGAGATCTTCTGGAGTAAATTTTCTTGAAGTGTCCCTGAAGTTATTAAAACTATATCGTTTTAATAACTCTGAATTTTTTTTCTAGATATTCAAAACGACGTCGTTTTGTTTATCAAATGACTCTTTTTGAAAACTCTCTCTCTCTCTGCCCCTCTTTCTCTCTCTATCAGAAGGAAATCAAACAAAAGCTGCCACTTGATTTAATGAAGACCTTAAGCTTCATGATTTGCTTCTGAATCCAGTTAAGTTTATTGGGACAGTGCATCAAGCATCGACAAAGAACCAGTGATTCACCTACACAAATCCTAACAATTAATAAACCTCCAAGATTGAATTTGCTGTAATTCATAAGTAACATCTACGCTTTGAATGATTCTGGTCAAATGATTCTAACAACATCATCTCACATTGTGATAATCTTTTAACCCGTGAAAGAAATTATGAAAGCAAAAACATTCAGCAAGTAACTGAAGAAAAGATCGATATAGGATAAATGGATATTCAACATTCTAGTCAGTTATTGAGGAAGAAAAAAAATGACAGAGATGATTTGTTCAAATAGGAAATGTTAAAGAAAAAGTTAAAAGTTTGATGGCTGGCCAGTTTAAAGATTACTCCATAGGATCTCAACCCTTAATTTTAATGGCTAAGATAGAGTGTTTAAAATTGTGTCAAAACTTGTGTCTTCGAATTCGGCCCGATATATATCTATATATATATATATATATATGATTCTAGGATGAACCATCAGTGCACAAAAAAAAGCTATCTCCGCTCTTGATGAAGAATTTGTGAAGGAATTTGTTGAGGGAGCATAAAGGTTGTATTTGAGTTAAAAATATAGTAAAAGAAAATAAAATAAAAATAAAAATAAAAAAATTAGAGGATCTAACCATTCAACCCTCGAGTTTAGCCAAAAGCATCTTTTCCCTCTTCTGTCGCATGGCCCAGAAGCAGCACAGTGAGCCTGGCAATTTGGTTGGATCTTCCATCGGGCCCAAAACTAGGCCTATAGATGCGAAAATAAAATGTAGACCCCAAAAATAAATAATTAATAAGAATAATTTGAAATGCTTTATGATTATATATATATATTTATATGGGGCCGGATCCGAGGACATAAGTTTTGACACAATTTTAGATATTCCATCTTAGCCCTAGAAATCAGCCCTATCAAGGGTTGAGATTACTTTTCAGAATTATTAAAACGACGTAGTTTTAATAAACTTCAAGAATACTTTAAAAAAATTTACTACATTGTAATTTCAGCCCTTGATTTTAAGGGTTAGGATGTAGTGTCTAAAATTATGTCAAAATTTATGTCATTGGATCCGTCCCCTATTTATATTATTGCATAGTGATCTCTCGCAAAAGGCATGGAAAAACTATATTCACTTCCTTATTGAATAACATAAAACAATTAAAACTCATCTTATATGAAAAGTATGTCAAGTGTCTTAATATAGTTTATTTAACTTCTATTTTAAAACCAATATAAATTAAATTATCATTTCAAATGAAAAACATCTTAATAATATAGTTTCTTCAATTAGAAAGTATCCCAATATATATTATACTATAGCTATTAAAAAGTTATCAAAAAAATTAATTATTTTAAACACAA
>BRYF01000015.1:10482500-10485000 GCA_030159135.1 Actinidia polygama | reverse complement strand
CTTTTGCTAAAGATGACAAGCAATCTTCATAGACCTCATGAAGGGATCAAAATAGACAGCAGTTGCCTACACAATGCTCAATTATATAGAGGGCATTGCAACAGTTTGAAGGAACATATCTACCGCCAGATTGGTACATTTGCCCCGTACATATGCCCATGGCGGCATAACCCTGGCCACATGTGATAGGGTCAAACACTTGTGGTGGTCGGTTTTGATAGGGAGGTGGTGGTGGTGGTTGCTTATGATCAGCTGGTGGAGTTGGTGATGGTTGTGGCGATGGCGGAGTCGGTGATGGTTGATTGGCGGGTGGCGATGGTTGTGGTGGCTGGTTTTCATCAACTGGTGGAGCTGGTGATGGTTGGTTTTGATCTGCTAGTGGAGCCGGAGCTGGTTGATCAACTGGTGTAGATGGTTGTGGCGATGGGGGAACTGGTAATGGTTGATTGGCAGGTGGCGATGGTTGTGGTGGCTGGTTTTCATCAACTGGGGGAGCCGGAGCTGGTGATGGTTGGTTTTGATCTGCTAGTGGAGCCGGAGCTGGCTGATCAACTGGTGTAGATGGTTGTGGCAATGGTGGAACTGGTAATGGTTGATTGGCAGGTGGCGATGGTTGTGGTGACTGGTTTTCATCAACTGGGGGAGCCGGAGCTGGTTGATCAGCTGGTGGCGATGGTTGTGGTGGTTGGTCAACTGGTGGAGCCGGTGACGGATGATAGGCTGGTGTGGATGGTTGTGGTGGATTTACTGCTCGGGATAGAGATGGTTGTGGCGATGGTAGAACTGGTGATGGTTGTGGTGGTTGGTCAACTGGTGGAGCCGGTGACGGCTGATTGGCTGGTGTGGATGGTTGTGGTGGATTTACTGGCGGGGATAGAGATGGTTGTGGCGATGGCAGAACTTGTGATGGTTGTGGTGGTTGGTCAACTGGTGGAGCAGGTGACGGCTGATTGGCTGGTGTGAATAGTTGTGGTGGATTTACTGGCGGGGATAGAGATGGTTGTGGCGATAGTTGATCGGCCGGTGGAGACTGTTGTGGTGATGGTGGTTGGGTTTGATCAGCTGGTGGAAACGGCTGACACGGCTGCATCATTGGCGGGGCTGGTTGTGTTGGATTTGTTTGTGTTTTTAAGTCCAACCATCTCCAATTCCACAGACCTGCTGATCTTGGAACACGATACTACGCCAATATAAGCAAAAAGAACAACGATAATCATTGAACCTCTCTTCATCCTTAATCAAATCTCTCTCTCTCTCTCTCTCTCTCTCTCTCTCTCTCACACACACACACACACACACACACACACACACACACACACACAAGGTGTTGAATTAAGAAACTTGCCTATGACTGCATTTTATAGGTGATATTGAAGTCAGATAGCTATCAAGTTTTAGAAGATGGAGCTTATATTCAGGATAAATACTTGAGTTTATTTTAAAATTTAGAACACATATCCATTTTATTATTAGGTAAATTTACCAAAAATGTCCTTCTATGTAATTAGCATATTTAAGCAAAATTAATTTTAAATTTTTATTTTTTTATTTATCTTCCTATTTTCTTTCGGAGAAAAATATATTCAGTTCAATATCTTTAAATTACATAATAAAATAAATTAGAATATTATTCGCTTTGAATAGAGTTTTATCATCGATAACTATTAAACTATCCCAATAGCTTAGGACTTTTTTTTTTTATTCAAGATGGAGTATCCCAAGCCAGTATAGCTTAGGACTCTCTTGAGATAACTTTTGGTGGTTAGCTCAAGATAGAGTTTTATCATCGATCGAAAGGTATCTTTAAGTTTCCAAAATTAATATAATGAAAAATTTTAAATCCTACATCTTTTTATTGGGTACTTGTAAATATTAAATTAAATGTATAAAACAATTAAATTCAAAGGCTAAACCCTAATGGGCCCACATGACCAGGCCCAAAGATTAATTCAGATTTGGGCTGTCATTTTTTGGACCATTAAATTGGAAGGAATATTGTCAGATTTGGGCTGACGTTTTTGGGCCCGGTATTAACGACGAAAAGATGCGAACGTGAATTTAGACACGGCCATTACTATGACATGGGCCCGTTTGAAAATCCAAATGTAACCAACAAAAATTCCAAAATCCAAACAAGCCTTTATTGTGCTTTTTAGTTGCAACTAATATTGTTTTTAGTAACAATTTGACATTGAAAACAAAATGAAAACCATTTTTTGGGTTGATTTATTCATAAAAGATGTTAAAAATTTCCATTCCTTTTCTTTTATGAATACCAGTTACCAAAATCAGAAGTGAGTAAAACTGAATATGATCGTACTCATCTAATAGTTTATGTAATGGTTACATGTTTGCGGTCAAGTTACTTAAGAAAAATAAATTATCACGAGCATTAGTTTACACAACTAGCTAATTCAGAAAAATTAAATACTAATACAGTCGCGTGATAAGTTTTCTTTCATGAAAAAAGATACAATAAGAGCGGGGACGTAGATAGACC